>JBBPBT010001310.1:3577425-3607971 GCA_037974875.1 Cicer bijugum | reverse complement strand
TGCACGTATAATGTAAACAATAATTTTTTTTTTTTTGGTTTCACGATCAAGTTTTAGAATCAACTAATAAGAATCAATTTGATTGTTGTATAATTGTTTATTTATTTATTTATCAAATTCGTGATCTCTCATCTCTATTGTATTTTATTTCTTGTGCGTTAGATCTTAAATTCTCTTATTATTACCGTCGTCGGTTCACGCCACATATGCGTCGATGACTCGCGAATCTGCTCTTGAATTTTTATTATTTACGGTTTATAAAAATAAAAATAAAAATAAAAAATAGTAAAAATGTTTCCTTAAAATAAAACGATAGACAAATCAATATATAACACATCATTCTTATTATTATTATTATTATTATTATTATTATCATCATTATTATTGTTATTATCATTATTAGTTTGATTGTCACTATTATGTTGTTAATTTAATTTGATATGTATATATATAAAGTAAAATTAATAATAAAATTGGTCAACACATAAATATTTTCTACCCAAAAACTACGTGTGTTTTGATTTCCATATTGCACCTGGGGATACGTAGGAGCAAGGTCATCCCCTTGTCAAACCAAATTAATAAAACAAATTTTTTTTTTCTTCTTTCATTAATGTAAATAATTTAATTTTTTTATTATTCTTTGTGGCGTAAAAATAAATAAATAAATAAATAAATAAATAGTTTGTATATAATTAATTATAGGGTAACCGTTTTAACGGACGTTGTAGGGTGATAATACTTCCCCACTCGTAATCGACTCCCGAATCCAAATTTTTTGTTCAAAAATATTATTTTAAGTTTTAGCCAATTTTTCCTTTAATAAAAATAAAATTGGTGGCAACTCCTTTTTCAAGGACAAACCGGACGCGACAGGATGCACATTCACAGTGTTTAGTGACCATAAAAGTTTGAAATATTTGTTTGATTAGAAGGAATTGAACATGCGTTAGAGGAGATGGATGGAGACTCTTAAGGACTTTGATTTCACACTGCAGTACCACCATGGGTAGGCCAATGTAGTGGCTAATGCGCTGAGTAGAAGAAGTGTATCGGTATCTTCAACAGTGATGGCTAGACAACAAGAGTTATGGGAAGCTTTTAGGGACCTACAATTGAATGTAGAGTTTGCACCGGGAATTTTGAAATTCAGAATGATTAAGATTTCGAGTGGACTACTTGAAGACATTGCGAATTTTCAAGATGACATATTAATTCAAGAAAAGAGGAATCTAATAGTGCAAGGGAAGACAACTGAGTTTAAGATCGAACCATGTAATATTTTGAGATGTAATGGTAGGATTTGTGTTCCAGAAATTGTAGATATGAGAAAAACAATTTTAGGAGAGGCTAATAAGAGTAAATTGAGTATTCATCTTTGAGCAACAAAGATGTATCCGGATTTGAGGCAGAATTATTGGTGGCCAGAAATGAAGACATGTAGCGAAGTATGTATCAACTTGTTTAACTTGTCAGAAATCGAAAGTGGAACATCAACGACCTGCTGGAATGTTGCAACCTTTAGATATACCTGAATGGAAGTGGGACAGCATTTCCATGGACTTTATAACTGGATTGCCAAAAACAAGGAGAAAGAATGATTCTATATGGGTGATAGTGGATTGATTGACTAAGTCCGCACACTTTTTACCAGTAAAGATCATCTATAAGTTAGATAAGCTAATAGATATCTACATTGCTGAGATTGTGAGATTACACGGAGTACCGTCGAGTATTGTATCATACCATGACCCGAAATTCATGTCGCACTTTTGAGGAGCATTGCATGAAGCGTTGGGAACGAAACTAAGATTGAGTTCAGCTTACCATCCACAAACGGACGGACAGACTGAGAGGAAAAATCAGTCCTTGGAAGACCTATTGAGAGTATGTTTATTAGATGTTAGAGGAAGTTGGGATGATGTACTTCCGTTGGTTGAGTTTACCTACAACAATAGTTTCCACACAAGTATTGGAATGGCACCATATGAGGCTCTACATGGACGCATGTGTCAAACGCCTTTGTGTTGGTATAAGGAAGGTGAAAGTATGATTATAGGACCTGAGATGGTGAAACAAACTACAAATAAGGTCAAGAAGATAAAAGAGAAAATGAAGGTCTCACAGGATCGTTAGAGGAGTTATGCTGACAAACGACGCATACCTTTGGAATTCGAGCAACGGGATCCTGTGTTTCTGAGAGTCACACCTACTACTAGAGTTGGTAGAGCTATCAAATCGAAGAAATTGACTCCGAAATTCATTGGACCATATCAGATTTCTATGCGAATTGGACTTGTTGCTTATCGGATTGTATTGCCTCCGATACTATTTGAAATTCACGATGTATTTCATGTGTCGCAGTTAAGGAAATACCTTACAGATCTGCCACATGTGATCGAACCAGACACAATTCAACTAAAGGATAACTTGTCATTCAAAGTATTACCTAATAGATGGAAATTTAATACCGAACAGTTTTGTTAAAAATATCTCTTGTTGCTGAAAATTTTACCTGTCAATTGAGTCACGACGAGAGTAGATATTTTTATTAAATTAGATTGAGATAGGAGTGAAGTGGTGTGTGTAATACTATTTAAATATTTGTAGGATTGATTGATTTAATTATTATATATATATATGTATAAGCAAGGATAGGAATGAGAAAAATCTGAGTCATTTTCCTCTCAGCCAAGCGTTTTCCTCCTTTATTTCTTCCTGGTTTGCCAAAAACCATTATTGGTGGATTAAAAACTATAAAACACAAAGTCTTACTTTTCTTCGACTTCTAAGCTTTATTTCGCGAAGTGACAGAAGGGAAAGTTGCTCCTTGCCATTCTACGGTGCTAGTGAGCTAACTTTTGAAGTGACAAAGCGAGACAAGTTTTTACCGGAATTAATCGTAGTGTCGTAATTGTTTGTTAGAGCTACAATAGAGGTAAGGGCTCCTTCCAAACTTTTATCTTTTTGAGGTGTATTGTGTAGTGATTATTGTTGGGTGTGAATTGTGTGTTCAATTTCTCAATCATTTATCTTTTTGTTTGGAATTTACTAAGTGTTTCTCAACACTTTTCCTTTGTTTTTATGTTAATGTTTTTTTAATTCTACATAAAACATTTTTTTCCTTTGCTATTATGTATAATGTATGATATTGATAGTGTTCGTATTTATTATATTCTTTTGAAGGTATCTATATGGCTTATTTCTCTCTGGAAAGATTGTTTTGTAGGAAATTTATAATATGGTCCATCAAGAATCATATAGAAGAAATGTTTAAATCTAAAATCCAAATTAATATTATGATTTTTTTTTTGACGTGATTTATGTGTAGTGATTAAATTTGATGTGTTTGAGTTACATAATGAGTTATTTTCAAATAAATGAGTTTGAACTGAAGTTGAAATTTTACAAAAAATTTAGAGTTGTTAAAGTTGTGAAAAAGTTCAAATTTTAACTAAGTTAAAGAGTTTGGGCAAAAAGATTGATTGAAAAGAAGAAAAAAAACGTTTAAAGAATTTAGAGTATTTTATTAACTCGAGAATTTCTGTGATTTAATAGTCGAATATGTGTATGTGAAATTTAGACCATATTTATTTTATTCAGTTTTAAGTAAATAATATTAAATATTTGGTTTTAAAGTTTGGTGTGTGAGAAAGACTTAATTTTGGGATTTTTTGTTGTGTTTGGATTAGTTTTATTGTGAACAAATTGTTATAAATATTCATGCTTATGTAGTTAGCTCATTGAGTCTCGAAAACGAATCGAGACTGTTGGCACCGAGTTAGCGGTTGGGAGAACTCTGATATATTAATTTAGTTGTGGTGATTTATGGTTGAAGATTTTGCAGATTGAATATGGGTGATTAATATTTGAAAATTGTAGTGACTCATGTTTGGTGAAATTGAGGTGTTCATAATTAATATGAGGAATTTTTGAGAAAAAAATCTATGTGTGGATAGGTGTAAAAAAAATTTAATTCAATTTATGTGTGGATTGGTGGAAAATGAATTTAATTCAATTTATGTATGGATTGGTGGAAAAAGAATTTAATTCAATTTATGTGTGGATTGGTGGAAAATGAATTTAATTCAATTTATGTGTGAATTGAATTTGGAAATTTAATTTACGTGTGTTTGCAGAAATTGAAATTGGTGTGAATAAATATGTTTCAATATGCTCTGTGTTGTATATGAAAAATCATTAGTGTTAAATGAGTATTAAAGATGGAGAATATTTTAATAGCTGCATTTACTTAATGATTGTGTTGAAAAGAGTCAAAGTATGCTAATGCATTTCATAGTACATGGTGACCGCGATAGGGCCATGGTGATAGTGGTGACCGTGATGGGCCACAAGATGATGTCATGTGAATTGTTGGTTCATCTTATCCTTGCAGGAATTGTCGCGTCGTGCTGATATGTGAGAGATTGCACTCTAGAATGTGTTGATTTGTGAGCGATTGCACTCTAAAAAATAGTGTTGGTCGGTGAGCGACTGCACTCTTGTATGTCGTGCTGGTCTGTGAGAGACTACACGCTAGTAAATCATGTTGTCCTATGAGCGATTGCATTGTTGTATGTCGTGTTGGTCTGTGAGCGAATGCACGCTAGTAAATCGTGTTGATCTATGAGAGATTGCACCGTGGTAATTAGTATTGGTCTGTGAGAGACTGTACAATTATGATTTACTCCCTTTAAGGAGGGTTTTGGTTTGGAATTCCGGAATCATACATTTTGGCATATAAGCATTGCATTAGAGTGCTTGGCACGCGAGTCATGTTTGTTATACTTTGACAATTGTTTATACGTACTCGGTTGTTGTTGTGATTTGCCACAATTGCTTAGAGGTGTAAAGTTGGGTTAATTAAGTTTTGATGTACTTATGTGTTCGTAATTGATGTTATAATTATTCGATGTGTGATTGAGGTGTGAATTTGCGGAGATTAATTTTGCTTGATGACGGAGACCTTAATGATACCCGAGTTCATTCCACCAACTGTTACCTTGATGACGGAGACCTCGTTAGACTTCCTTGATCGAGACTCGCTGAATGCTTGGATTTATGACCCCATCCCAAGCAGGGTTACTTATACGGGGAGGGTAATGACGACTAGTAAGAAAGCTAGGGCAATATTTCTTGTGGTACTCACTCGCGAGAAGATCTATTATTTAGTACCTTCCGGATTAGTGCTTGGGATGAGTGGAGCTTGGGATGATGCGAAGGATTCCTCAATTAGAGTGGAGGCATAGGCCACCGTGGGAGCTGAGGATACAGTGGTTGGACCAGGGACTGACATAAAGGATAAGGGGTCGATGCCCATGGAGCGAGAGATTGTAGGGCCATTTAGGCGGGCCGAGTTAGAGCTTCCTCTTCTAGTGAATGATCCTTTACCGACTGTCACTAAAGTAGCAGACTGTTTTGTGGTCCCAGCGCCACCGAAGCCACCTATCTCATGAGGGGATCTGACTTCTGAAGAGAGTGATCCGTCTATAGATGTGGATGAGGAGGAGATTACCTTGAAGATGGATGATGCGTCAGATGGGACTTGTGGAGTGTGTGGAGTTCACCCATGTTATTGTAGTTGCTAGAGCATGATCAGATTAGTTTTGTTGTATATGGACTTGATATATTTCTTTTGGTGGTTGTACTTATTTCATTTTGAGATGACTGTAACTATATTTACACAGTCAGATGACTTCTGTCTTGGTGGGTCCATGTTCCATGTTCCATTTGTTTTTTTTTTTTTTGACGTGACCATGGGGGTATTAGTATTTCTTGGAGTAGTACTTGTACATGTCTCTGCCGAGAAAACCCCAGGGGTATGAGAGATGTCTAATAGGTCTCATAGCCCCAACATATTTTATATTTGTATATTTTGGTTTATCGCCTCAAAACTATTTCAGTTTGTTATAATTATGATGTAATTAATTATGACAATTGTGGTTTGTGTTACGCTTTGGTATTTTATTAGTTTACACATCGAAAGCTTATGCGGAGACAAGAATGAATATCTATTTGACAATTTGCGCGTGCACACCAACTTCTCATACAAAAACCTTCAATGAAAATTTCAAATTAGATTAATTACCAATAAATTTAATTAATTACCAATAAATGCAATTAAAAGTATTTTTTACCTAATGTATAAGCTGAAGATAGTAGCACTTAGCTCCTTATGGTTGAGAAGTTTGTATATATGCTTCTTTTCAAGAAATTCTTCATACTCATCTCCAAATATAGCTTTATTCATGCTTATGATTAGTGAATCGTCGTTGTTGCCCATATTCCTTTTTACTTGGATGTCAAGACACGACCCGTATTTAGCAAGACATGGCTGACCTATTTTAGGAGCAGCAGCGACTGATTTTCTCCGATCCAATTTTTTAGCAGCAACTTTGGCAGCTTTATTACCCTCCATCTTTTGAAGTTTGCCAGCTTTATTACCCTCCAATTTTTGAGGTTTGCCGGCTTTATTTTGTTGTGCGGGAGGTTTATTTGATTGAATCTAAAAAAATGACAAACCTTACGGAATAAATGTGACAAACCTTTTTGGGCGATGTAATTGATTCGTTTATGGGAATCTTTTTATCATTCCCTTTAGGCTTTTTTAGAATCTAAATATAAATGTGAAATTAAAGTTAGCAGCGGAAAAAAACCAGCAATTAAATATACATATCAATTAAACATACATTTCAATGAATTAAACATACCTTATCAAGGGCAACAAGATGTGTGGGCCATGCCACGTAACTACCGTCTGCTTCGCCTAAAAACTTCATATATGCATCGTTGTCCGATATAGGCCACGGTGCATTTGGTTCCAAAGCAATAATTGGTGATACTTTGACATGGCCCGCAGGGATTGGTGTGTTGTGCAATACTTCTCCTAAAGTATTGCACAATGTTCCTTTTCCGACCTTCCGATGAGTAGGGGAGGATAAGTACAGCACGCAAGGAGTGACACCCTAAATCAATGGTTAATACATAAGTATGGTTAATACATAAGTATAGTTAATACATAAGTAATTACATAAGTAAGTAATTAATTACCTCGAGAAGACTTTTGAGACCAATGTTGCAACTCATGTTTTCACTCTCTATTTGTATTTCACGTTGGAGCTGATCCAGGAGTTGCTTGTATTTATTCGTCTTCACCAAGAGTGCCACTTGCTCTGATAGGAGTTTGAGCTTCTCTAATACTTCCTCATTGGATGGACTTTGGCGCTTCTCTTGTAAAAAATAGCTTTTAGGAGTTACGCTAAATCCTTTCCCCCTCACGCGACCGGAATATTCTGGAACATTAAACACTTTACCTAGAATGTCCCTGCAACTAGCTTTGTTGTCCTCTTGATTTTCCGAACTTTGTTCGATATTCTCCTAAAATACATGTAGGATTAAAAAGATAAGTTCAATATCATTTTTAAAATACAATATTAAAAAATAATTAAAAATATTAAAGTGATAATATTAAAGTGATAAAATACAATATTAAAGTGATAATATACTTACACAAAGTTCTATTACTTTTTGAATATTTTCGTTATCAACCACTCTATCCCTATTTACACGAGCTTTCTTCTACAAGATATAACGACCCAATGGTTGATTGAATTGAGTGTCTTGTCGCTATTCGTTAAAATCATTGACAAAATATTAGTTAGAAACTATAGTTTATAATAAAAATCCCCTCATTATATAAAAGTGATGTTTAATTACTTACAAGTCTTTGCTCTAGACGTGCATATCCCATACGTGATCTTTTGTATGTGTACGTCAGATTTCTTGTCCTCTCGCAATTTGCCTTACTTATATTCTATATAAAAAAAATAACAATCGTGTAAAAATTTAAAATATGCTATGAATATGAATAATAAAACACAAATGTAACTTTCGCTATGAATATGAGTAATTTAAATTCAAGGTATTACAACGGAAAAAATTATAAATGACAAAAGAGTGGATAAAAAAAATTACTTGTATATCATTCCACAGTATATCTTTTGCATCCTTGAACGCCTTATCTCTCCAATCATCAATGGTAATGGGGATATTCTAATGAACAATAGCCCCAATGTAACTTACAAACATGGAGCTATTGGGGTCAATTGGTTGACCACTCTCATTCCATCCAACCTAATAAACTCATATAGTAAGTACATGATTTCAAAAAAGATAAAAAATAAACAACAAACAGAGTATAGTATACCTCAAATTTTATGCCATTGCTCCTTGCTTTTATGACCTTTTGCATGATGGTTGCACCACGTTTGACTTCATTTTCGTAAGTCTTAGTGTTGGCAACTTTCTCATTTTGACAATCTAAATCTTTGTTGGTATCCATTTATCTACAACAAGTTCAACATGCAGTTCAGTATAACTTCAACAAGTTCAACATGCAGTAGTTTAAGTACGTATTAGTATAAGTTCAACTTGCATTTTGGTGATAACAAAAAGTTAACAACATCAATCCTGAATAGTGAGGGTTTAAAGAAATGCGTAATGTGTAGAAATGAGGGTTCGCATAAACTGAAGTATGGTTCAATGAAATACGTAATGAAGGTTACGTATTTCAATGAAAAGAGATGGTTTGTGGATGGGAGATATTGTTTATATATTCGTGGATGAACAGAGATGATCGTCGAAATGAGATAAATGAGAGAGATGATATGGAAGAGATGATAAGGTTCACAAAGGAAAAGAAGAACGATGAAGAGGAGATGATAGTGAAGTTTACGTAATGAAAAGGAAACTGGAGCGGTTTACTGTTATATATAAAACTCTATTACAACGCTTTTTTTAGAAGCCTTTTACAGTGCTTGTTCGAAAAGCACTCTAAAAGGCATCCTTATTTTATTTTTAAAAATGCTCTTTTACAGCGCTTGCAGAATAAGCGCTGTAAAAGACCTCTTTGTTTTCTTATGTTATATGACTGTTTTTTTTAAAAGCCTTTTAGAGCGCTTCTTGGAAAAGCGCTCTAAAAGACCTCCTTATTTTATTTTTAAAAAGGCTCTTTTACAACGCTTTTTCTACGAGCGATGTAAAAGACCTCCTTGTTTTCTTATGTTATATGACTGTTTATTTTTAAAAGGCTCATTTACAGCGCTTGTAGAATAAGCGCTGTAAAAGACCTTTTTGTTTTCTTTTGTCATATGACTGTTTTTTTAAAAGGCATTTTACAACGCTTTTTCAAATAACCGCTCTAAAAGACCTCCTTATTTTATTTTTAAAAGGCTCATTTACAGTGCTTGTAGAATAAGCGTTGTAAAAGACCTTTTTGTTTTCTTTTGTTATATGCCTATTTTTTTAAAAGGCCTTTTACAGCGCTTTTTCAAATAACCGCTCTAAAATGCCTTCTTATTTTATTTTTAAAAGGCTTTTTTACAGCGCTTGTAGAATAAGCATTGTAAAAGACCTTTTTGTTTTCTTATGTTATATGACTGTTTTTTTAAAAGGTATTTTATAGCGCTTTTTCAAATAAGCGCTCTAAAAGGCCTTCTTATTTTATTTTTAAAAGGCTCTTTTACAGCGCTTGTAGAATAAGCACTGTAAATTTCCTATATTTGAATTTTTTTCCAGTTCAGTTCAGTTCATGTAAATTACCAATTTATATTCAGTTCAGTTCATGTAAATTACTAGTTTGTATTAAATTACATGAACTTAGTATAAAACACTAAGATCAAGCAAAATGTAAGCAGAAAATAAATATAATCAAAAAATCAAATACATGACTGCTTATATAAAACAATTAAACATGTTCAAACAATTAAATTACATGGACTCAGTTCAGATTACATGGTTTATATAAAACAATTAAACATGTACATTAAGATGCCCTCATTCTTTTCTTGGTGGGATTCATATTTGTTTGTCCATTAACAATATGAAATGATGGATTAATCCAAATTCCCTCATCATGATCATCTCTAAGATATAAACCATCATCAGTTGAATCAATTTCATGTGGTTGTGATGTTGCAAATAAAAGATCATTACCAACATCTTCATCATTATTGTTATCATCACTTATTTTATTAGTTGATAGGACAACAGACCATTTATCATCAGCAAGATCAGTGACATAAAACACTTGTTTAGCTTGCGACGCTAAAATAAAAGGCTCATCTTTGTATCTCACCTTATTAAAATCGACAAGCAAGAACCCTGACTCAATAATCCAAACACCATTATTATTATCGAACCACTTCCAACTAAATATGGGAACACGAAACATTGTGTAGTCTAACTCCCGTATGCGCTCGATAACCCCAAAATATGATAGAATTGCATATATTGGGTTTTTGTCTTTTGCACTTGAGACATGCATCGCTTCAGCTATGAGAGTGACTCCGCTATTTTGCATAGTGGTCTGATCATCTTGTTCTTTGGTATAAAATGTGTAGTCGTAATTACATAACCAGTTTAAGAAAAGACATGTAAACTTGGACCATTTGCTAGCCACCTCAATCTCTGTGAAATTGATTTGGGGTCTATATCAAACTTTGACTTTATGTGATTATTTAACCATGTTATAAAACTTCAATTGTGCTCTCGAGCTATCCAATTTGGATTCCTATTCATGTTCAAACGAGATAACTGATCCATGTGTATTGTAACATACATTTGAACCTCATCATCATTATCCAGAACATACAATTGTCCCTACTCCCATTCTGTCCTTGATATAGTTGTTAGTCTCCTTCCAATTATCCCTTCTCCTGATATTCTTCCCGAATGATGAGACATGGGAAGCCCTATGGATTCAACATTGGACATATATTCAGTACAAAATTCAATAGCTTCTTCAACAATGTATCGTTCAGCCATACAACCTTCTGGTCGACTTCTACTTTTTACGTACCCTTTTAATATTTTCATATATCGTTCTATCGAATACATCCATCTTATATAAGTTGGCCCACAAAGTTGTGTCTCCTTAATCAGATGAACAGTTAGGTGAATCATTATATCAAAAAACGAGGGTGGGAAATACATTTCAAGCTCACACAAAGTTACAACAATTTCCCTCTGCAGTGTTTGTAATTTCTGAGGATCGATCACTTTACTACAAATTTCCCTGAAGAAGAAACATAATCTAGTTAAGACTCGCTGAACTTTTTCAGGTAAAATGGAACGTATACCTATTGGTAGCAAATGCTCCATTAGAATATGCCAATCATGGGTCTTCAAACCTTTTAACTTGAGGTCTTTCATACAAACCAAATTCTAGATAGAGTGTGAGCGGCTGGAGGTAGATATGTGCGATTTCCCTTCTTTATGGGACCCAATTCATTTCTTATTCCCATATCGACCAAGTCCAATCTTGCATTGATGCCATCTTTAGACTTTCCTAGAACATTGAGTAACGTACCAATAACACTATCAAATACATTTTTTTTCAATATGCATCACATCGAGGAAATGTGTTATATATAATGACTTCTAATATGGAAATTCAAAGAAAATTGACTTTTTCTTCCACCTAGTTTTGACCAGCTCTCCCGCAAAAGGTTTGCCAAATTTATTGGTCAAACCTTGTACTTTTTCAAGTATTTGATATCCAATCGGTGCTAAAGGAGCTTTACCTTCCTCTGATTTTCCATAGAATGCATTTCTCCACCCACGATACTAATGACTATAAGGTAAAAATCTACTATGTCCAAGAAATACATTCTTCTTGCAATGTTTCAACCGCGTCCAATTTGTAGTCTCTTCATATATAGGACATGCACACTGACCTTTAATGTTATATCCTGATAAATTATCATATGCTGGAAAATCATTAATTGTGCCGAACAACATAGCCCTCAAATTGGAACATTCTTTCTTATACCCATCATAAACTTCCACACCTGTCTCCGACATAATTTTTAAATCTTCAATTAAAGGAGTCAAGTATACGTCGATGTCATTCCTCGGTTGTTTGGGTCCAGAAATTAACAGAGACAACATCATAAACTTATGCTTCATACATAACCATGGAGGTAAGTTATAAATCAACAAAATCATAGGCCACGTGTTGTGTGAGATGCTTTGAAGACCATGTGGATTCATTCCATTAGTAGAATATGCAAGTCTTAGATTTCTTGACTCTATCCCGAATTCAGGATACTCGTGATCAATTTTTGCCTATTATGGGGAATCTACAAGGTGTCGAAATTTCCATCTCTAATTTTTTCATCTGCATGCCATGTCAAATGTTTTGAATCTTCTTCACTGCGATACATGCGCCTAAATCTTGGTATTATAGGAAAATACCACACGACTTTTGCTAGCGTAGATTTTTTCATCTTATATTAAGAGACATTGCATTTTGGACACGCCTTTAGTAATTCATATTCGTTTAGGACACACATGAATCCTTTCGTAACTCATGCCAATAGAGCACAAAATCCGTTTAGCCTCGTAGGTTCGATTGGGAAGTTCATTATCATCTGGCAACATATCTTTTAAGAGTGTTAATAATTCTATGAAGCTTTTATCAAACCATCCATTACTCGCTTTTAAGTTGTACAACTTTAATATCGCCGACAGTCTTGTGAATTTAGTACAACCATTATATAATGGTTTCTTTACATCCCTCAACAATCTCTCAAACATATTAGGACAATCCCGAAGATCTTCTTCAACTGCTTTTGCAATCTCCTCAACTCGGTCCGACTCATATATATCTATATCGAAGTCAGTTGAAGCATATGTCGAACCATTCTCAAAATTAATGTTTCCTTTTTTTTTTCTCACCATGTCTCATCCAATATGTATAGCTTTGATCAATTCCATTTCATACTATATGTCCTTCCAATTCATCTTCTCTGACGCGTTTTCCAAAACAACATTTTAAATAAGGACAAACGAATCTATTTGGATCTTTTGCATTCTTCATTACAAACTCCTTCACTCCATTTTCATACTCTTTTGACAATCGATTGACAGACATCCATTTCCGGTCCATATTATATGCAATTACAAAAATAATAAGCTACTAATAACATTATACTAATATATAGTACACAAATCTAACAATTTCAAAATAGAAAATATTTCAAAATAGAACAGATCAACAAATTTCAAAAAAGAAAAGATTTTATAAGATTTATTAGTTTTCGTGACAACAACAAATTAATAAATACCGTACTTGAGACAACGCATCCAATTTTTTTAAAGGAGAAGCAGTAGATGGCCGCACAATACATAGAGGAGAGGAGGGTTCCTAGAGTAGAGGATGAGGGTTCGTGTAACACCCCGTTTTTCAAAGCGAGGGTGTATTTTTTTTTTTCAAAAGAGATTAAAATAAATAAGGTAACACCTTTGGATAAGTAATTAAGTCATTATAATTTACAAGCAGCGGAAGAAGTTCCCAATCCATGAATTCAAAATATTTACATAACAAAAGTGGTACAGTCTTCTAGTTTAAAAATAAACGCAACCCAAAAGAAAGACATTTGTTCCCTCTGTGTCAACCTAGTCTGATCATTTTACAAAACAACTAAACACCCTGAGTGATCTCCACGCGCCCCGTGAGATCCTCCTAGCGTAGCTCCAATCAAGCATTCCCATCTACATTCCCATCTGTAGGGTACGAACCGGTAGGATCATCCTGGCTCTCATCTGAGGGCAAAGCCCAGATTTCCACAATAGTTGTAAAGGGTCACCAACCGAAATTAACAGTTAAGACATAACATTTAAGTTTTCAAATGCATAAAATATCCTCTCAACTAAGCATGCACCTTAAAAGGATTTTTCAAATGCGAAGGGTTCATATAATGCTTGCCAAATATAAAAGAAATCAAATAAAGTTCTCCAAATATCAAGTAATATATATCTGACCAAAACATTGATAAATCAATTGAGCAATCAATTATCCAACCCAAAATAAGATTTTCCAATAAGCCAATCGATTGGGCCAATGAATTTCCTGAAAGTTTTTAGTGAAAACTGAACTCTGAACTTGCATCAATCAATTGGGGCAATCAATTTCGAGAAAGACTGAGCCCCTGTATCGGCCAATCGATTGGGCAAATTGATTTCGTGGAAGATAGAGCCCCTGTAATGAATCCAATCTATTGGGGAAATCGATTTCGTGAAAGACAGAGCCCCTGTAATGAATCCAATCGATTTGGCAAATTGATTTCTTAAATGGTTTTGAAAAACATATTACAAAATCGATTGTGTAAATCGATTTCGTGAAAGACGGGGCCCCTGTAACTCATCAAATCGATTGGGTAAATCGATTTCCCTGTATATTTCTTTCAAAAATTCATAAACTAACTCAATCACATTCATACATAATCCCAAATCTTAACACTTAGCAATGATAACGCAATCACTACAACAACATGAGTTTCGAAATAGTATTGCAACCAAACATATTATCACCAAATTCCTAAACATAACACTTAACACTTATAACACAACACTACAACATCATGAGTTTCGAAATATTATTGTAATCAAACATGTTATCACCAAATTCCAAAACATAACACTTAACACTTATAACACAATACTACAACATCATGAGTTTCGAAATGGTATTGCAATTAAGCATGTTATCACCAAATTCCAAAATATAACACTTAACACTTATAACACAATACCCACACGGATAAGATGAACCAACAATTCACAATTTACCACCTGTGCAGTCTCTCATGGACAAACACAATTCACCAGGGCGTAGTCTCTCACGGACAAACCCCTGTGTAGTCTCTCACGGACAAACACAATTTACCAGGGCGTAGTCTCTCACGGACAAACACATGTGCAGTCTCTCACGGACAAACACAATTCACCAAGAAATGTAAGTCGTAAACGTACCACCTATCACGAGTCAGTACTGTTTACCGAGGAACCAAGGTGCCACCTATCACGGGTCTGCACGGTTTACTAAAATAAACATTAAGTAAATGAGTCATTAAGAGATTTCCCATTCTAAATACTCATTTGACTTAAGCGATTTTCAAAACAAACAATAAGTAAACAAGACATTAAGAGATTCCCCATTCTTAATTCTTATTTAACTTAAATGAATTTCATAACAAACATTAAGTACACAAAAGTATTAAGAGATTCCCCATTCTTAATACTCTTTTAACTTAAACGGTTTTCCAAAACAAAGATTAAGTAAACAAGACATTAAGAGATTCCCCATTCTTAATACTCATTTAACTTAATGGTTTTCAAATTCCACACAAAATGAACTCAAGCATATTATCAAATTCAATCCACAATTCCCACCCAAAACACGTCAAATCATTTCTCCACAAAATCGTTTTCACGACAACATTAAGTAAATAAGTCATTAAGAGATTCGCAATTCTTAATACTCATTTAACTTAAACAATTTTCACAACCTCACATTAAATAAACGAGACATTAAGAGATTCCCCATTCTTAATACTCATTTAACTTAATGGTTTTCAAATTCCACACAAAACAAACTCGAACATAATATCTAATTCAATCCATAATTCACACCAAAACACATCAATAAACAAACATCAAGTATGAACACGCCAAGTACGATGAACACAAATCAACACAATAAATTTCATTTATTCAAAATCATACATACGTGCGGTAAATTCATTTTTCTCAAAACAATACTCCAATCCTAACAAAATTCGTTTCCACACATCCACAAATAAGGCCCTAAATGCAAACTAAAAGTTTGGAAGGAGCCCTTACCTTCACGTTAGCTGTAAGGTGCTACTACAGTACCGCGAGCAAATCCGATAAAATCTCCGCTCGCAACGCCGCTTCCAAAGTTGGTCCCCTAGCACCGTAGCGTGGTAGTGAGCAACTTTCCCTTCTATCTCTTCGCGAAACGAAGCTTAGATCTAGGTGAAACGGGAAGATTTGTGTTTGACGGTTTTGAAATTCCTAACTCTGTTTTCGAATCCGTGAAGGAGGAAGGAGTTGGGAACTTGATCTTTCTCACCCACTAGCCTTGGATTTCAATTTCGAACTCAAAGGAAGTAAGGAAAGCAAAAAAAATGGATAACAATGGAGAAAGAGGGAGATGCGCGCGTGAGGCAGTGAGAGGAAGAAGATGGATATTGTTTTCTTTCTTTCCTTTCCTTTTCTTTTCTTCCTTTTTCCTTCCTTTATATTTCTTTTCTTTTTATTTCTTTCTCTTTTCCTTCCACACAAACATATATATGTATTTATATATATATTAATTAATTATAATTAACAAATATCCCAAAATACCTAGATATTTGTTAAATTACCATTTCACCCATAACACATTAAATTCTTCGTAAGAGATTCACCGTAGTTAATTTAATTTATTTATCGACGAGTAATTCTAATCGGGCATCAAAATATCTTTTTGATCATATAAACTCCAAAATATTAATAACTTTGGCTAAAAAGCATCTTAGCTCAATACCAAAAATACACCAAAAACATAAAGTACACTTTAAAATTATGGGTCTTACATTACTACCCCCCAAAAATTAGTTTCGTCCTCGAAACTATGTGTCGATAAATAAATATGGGTGTTGTTCTCTCATCTTGCTCGCCAGTTCCCAAGTCGCATCTCCAGTAATTGGATTCCAAATCACATTGACCAACGAAACATCCTTGGTCCTCAATCGCTTAATCTTCCTACCATCAATTCTCACAGGTGGTACTTCGAATGACAACTTATCCTTTAGTTGGATTGTGTCTGGTTTGATCACATGAGATGGATCTGCAAGATATTTCCTCAACTATGACACATGAAACACGTCATGAATATTTGACAGTATCGGAGGTAATGCAATCCGATAAGCAACAGGCCCAATTCGTGCAAAAATCTGATATAGTTCAATGAATTTCGGAGTCAACTTCTTCGATTTCAATGCCCTACCCACTACCGTAGTAGGTGTCACTCTTAGAAACACATGGTCACCCTGTTCGAATTCTAAAAGTCGGCGACGCTTCTCTGCGTAACTCTTCTGACGATCCTGTGAAGTGTTCATATTCTCCTTGATCTTCCTTACCTTAGTTGTAGTCTGTTGCACCATCTCTGGTACGACAATCATATTTTCACCGTCCCTATACCAACACAAGGGCGTTTGACACTTGCGCCCATATAAAACCTCATATTGTATGATTCCAATACTTGTGTGGCAACTATTGTTGTACGTGAACTCAATCGTAGTTTCGTTCCCAAGGCTTCGTGCAATGCTCCCCAAAAATGTGATGTGAACTTCAGATCATGGTCTGATACAATACTCGATGGTACTCCGTGTAATCTCTAAAGGTTGCAACACCCCAGCAGGTCGCTGATGTTCCACCTTGTACGGAACATCCATCTAGTACCAAACCTAAACACTATGTATGACACCGACACATTGAGTACAATGTATCATTACCTAATGATAGGGCTTCCCATCCATACCAAGAATGATCTTGGGTTATTGTAGAGGTAAACCAATTAGATTAATCGAGAAGTCCCTATTCTGAATAGTTATTGGACAATGTAAACATGCATAATTTACTGTCAAAGTCTTAGCAGTAAAGCAGACACAGACAACTTCAAACGATTTACACAATCCATAGCAATGAAGGAATGGGTTGCCCCTGAATTAGAAAGTGTAGTTAGGGGTTACCTGTAATGCACAGTCTTATTGAATCAGATTGCTAGATAAATTTCCAACTTCAGCTCCGAAGCAATAAACATGTCTTCTAGCAATAGGAAGTGTAATCCTAGCTACATTCACCATTGGTTCCACCTTCGGAGCCTTGCAATTCTTTGCAAAGTGCCCTGGTTTATGGCAATTGTAGCAAGTAGGACTGTTAAAGGTACAAGCATAAGCATAATGTCCCTCTTCTCCATATCGGAAACATCGTATACTTTGTCCCACTTGTCTCCCAAAGTCTTGGTTCCCTGGGTTATTCTGTCCCCCGTTGTTATCATGTGGTCGATTATAAGGTTTAGCAACTTGTTTTCCCTTGTTCTGATACTTCACCCGACTAGGCCCGCCTGAGTTAAAATTCCCTCCTCGGCTAGCTCTCTTATTCTTCATATCCTCAACTTCTCTACATTTTTCCACAAGAACTTGGAAACGTTGAATTCCCAAGGGTATGACAGAGTCTTGAATCTCATAATTTAGTCCGTCTTGGAAACGATGACACAAGAATGGCTCGTCAATCTCTTCACGGAAAAATCTGAAATGCCTTGATAGTGATTCAAACTTAGCAGCATATTCGCCCACGGTCATGTTCCCCTGATGCAGTTTTAGGAAATAATCACCCAGTCTAGTCCTGGTACTCATCGGGAAGTATTTGTCTAAAAACTTCCTTTTGAAAGATTCCCAGTTCACCTCCTCGTGAGCTGATCTCATCAACAACCTTGTACTCCTCCACCAGTACTCAGCATCCCCTAGTAGCATATAAGTGGCATAGTTGACCCTCACTCCCGCCTGACAGTTAATCATTTCGAAGATCTTCTCCACTTCATGGATCCATTGATTCGCTTCCTCTGAATTCTCATCCCCCTCAAACTTGGGAGGATTGTAACGACAAAAGTCTTTTAATCCTCTTGACTCTGCAGCACCGATCTCTTTTTCCCTCTTTTCAAGATCACGTTGAGTATTGGCAGCAGTCTGTGCAGCAACAGAAGCAGCCATGTTATTCATAGCCTCTGCCATCCGATCATCCCTATTGGCATTGGCTCTCGGAACGTCATTCCTCCTTGGCGGCATGGTTTTCCTATAAAACCATCATCAAGTAGAGTCTTAACACTACTTCAATAATTCCAAAAATAACTTCCGACCACATCAGCACATAATAATTATTCTGAACTTGACAACTCAAACCACCTAAAACGACACATGATCAGACAACAACTCCTAACCTACAATCTAGAACTAAAGGTTCCACAACCCCCAAAGAAAATCAAACCAAAGCTCTGATACCACAATGTAACACCCCGTTTTTCAAAGCGAGGGTGTATTTTTTTTTCAAAAGAAATTAAAATAAATAAGGTAACACCTTTGGATAAGTAATTAAGTGATTATAATTTACAAGCAGCGGAAGAAGTTCCCAATCCATGAATTCAAAATATTTACATAACAAAAGTGGTACAGTCTTCTAGTTTAAAAATAAACGCAACCCAAAAGAAAGACATTTGTTCCCTCTGTGTCAACCTAGTCTGATCATTTTACAAAACAACTAAACACCTTGAGTGATCTCCACGTGCCCCGTGTGATCCTCCTAGCGTAGCTCCAATCAAGCATTCCCATCTACATTCCCATCTGTAGGGTACGAACCGGTAGGATCATCCTGGCTCTCATCTGAGGGCAAAGCCCAGATTTCCACAATAGTTGTTATCACCAACCGAAATTAACAGTTAAGACATAACATTTAAGTTTTCAAATGCATAAAATATCCTCTCAACCAAGCATGCACCTTAAAAGGATTTTTCATATGCGAAGAGTTCATATAATGCTTGCCAAATATAAAAGAAATCAAATAAAGTTCTCCAAATATCAAGTAATATATATCTGACCAAAACATTGATAAATCAATTGAGCAATCAATTATCCAACCCAAAATAAGATTTTCCAATAAGCCAATCGATTGGGCCAATGAATTTCCTGAAAGTTTTTAGTGAAAACTGAACTCTGAACTTGCATCAATCAATTGGGGCAATCAATTTCGAGAAAGACTGAGCCCCTGTATCGGCCAATCGATTGGGCAAATTGATTTCGTGGAAGATAGAGCCCCTGTAATGAATCCAATCTATTGGGAAAATCGATTTCGTGAAAGACAGAGCCCTTGTAATGAATCCAATCGATTTGGCAAATCGATTTCTTAAATGGTTTTGAAAAACATATTACAAAATCGATTGTGTAAATCGATTTCGTGAAAGACGGGGCCCCTTAACTCATCAATTCGATTGGGTAAATCGATTTCCCTGTATATTTCTTTCAAAAATTCATAAACTAACTCAATCACATTCATGAGTTTCCCTGATAATGCAATCGCTACAATAACATGAGTTTCGAAATAGTATTGCAATCAAATATATTATCACCAAATTCCAAAACATAACACTTAACACTTATAACACAACACTACAACATCATGAGTTTCGAAATATTATTGCAATCAAACATGTTATCACCAAATTCCAAAACATAACACTTAACACTTATAACACAATACTACAACATCATGAGTTTCGAAATGGTATTGCAATTAAGTAAACAAGACATTAAGAGATTCCCCATTCTTAATACTCATTTAACTTAATGGTTTTCAAATTCCACACAAAACGAACTCAAGCATATTATCAAATTCAATCCATAATTCCCACCCAAAACACATCAAATCATTTCTCCAATAAATCGTTTTCACGACAACATTAAGTAAATAAGTCATTAAGAGATTCCCCATTCTTAATACTCATTTAACTTAAACAATTTTCACAACCTCACATTAAGTAAACGAGACATTAAGAGATTCCCCATTCTTGATACTCATTTAACTTAACGGTTTTCAAATTCCACACAAAACAAACTCAAACATAATATCCAATTCAATCCATAATTCACACCAAAACACATCAATCAACAAACATCAAGTATGAACACGCCAAGTACGATGAACACAAATCAACACAATAAATTTCATTTATTCAAAATCATACATACGTGTGGCAAATTCATTTTTCTCAAAACAATACTCCAATCCTAACAAAATTCGTTTCCACACATCCACAAATAAGGCCCTAAATGCAAACTAAAAGTTTGGAAGGAGCCCTTACCTTCATGTTAGCTGTAACGTGCGATTATAGTACCGCGAGCAAATCCGGTAAAATCTCCGCTTGCAACGCCGCTTCCAAAGTTGGTCCCCTAGCACCGTAGCATGGTAGTGATCAACTTTCTCTTCTATCTCTTTGCAAAACGAAGCTTAGATCTAGGTGAAACGGGAAGATTTGTGTTTGACGGTTTTGAAATCCCTAACTCCGTTTTCGAATCCGAGAAGGAGGAAGGAGTTGGGAACTCGATCTTTCTCACCCACTAGCCTTGGGTTTCAATTTCGAAATCAAAGAAAGTAAGGAAAGCAAAAAAAATGGATAACAATGGAGAAAGAGGGAGATGCGCGCGTGAGGCAGTGAGAGGAAGAAGATGGATTTTGTTTTCTTTCTTTCCTTTCCTTTTCTTTTCTTCCTTTTCCCTTCCTTTATATTTCTTTTCTTTCTATTTCTTTCTCTTTTCCTTCCACACAAACATATATATGTATTTATGTATATATTAATTAATTATAATTAACAAATATCCCAAAATACCTAGATATTTGGTAAATTACCATTTCACCTATAACGCATTAAATTCTTCGTAAGAGATTCACCGCAGTTAATTTAATTTATTTATCGACGAGTAATTCTAATCGGGCATCAAAATATCTTTTTGATCATATAAACTCCAAAATATTAATAACTTTGGCGAAAAAGCCTCCGAGCTCAATACCAAAAATACACCAAAAACATAAAGTACACTTTAAAATTATGGGTCTTACAGTTCGTAAATTTGTTTTAAATTTGTTTTTATTTATTTAAAGTAAATGATTTTTATTTAAAGTGAATGATTTTACAGCGCTTGTGTAATAAGCGCTCTAGTAGGTCCTTTAATGATGTGAACTCGCAAGGATTTTACAGCGCTTGTAACAAAAGCGCTCTAATAGGTCATTTAATTATTTGAAAGCGCATGTGTTTTACAGCGCTTGTCCAAAGAGCGTTGTAAAACATTATGTGAGGACGCTTCATTTTATAGCACTTGTGTAAAAGCGCTGTAAAACATTATGTGAGGGCGCTTCATTTAGCAACGCTTGTATACAAGCGCTGTAAAAGCCTTGTTAACATTAGTTCCAAACGCTATATGACCTTACAGCAGTGCTTGTCAAAAAAGCGTTGTTATATCCTCCGTTATTTTTAAAATATATTTATAACATCACTTGTATTTATTAAGCGCTGCAAAAGGCGCACTATAAAATGTCATTTTTGGCATAGTGGTTCTTTGGCTCATTATCCTTCAATCGATTTAACTCGACAGTTTATGGGTAAACCTCAAAAACAAATTATGATAACACAATATAAAATCGTCAATTTCAAAATTGAGTCGAATAAACTTACTCCAAATTGGAAAATAATAAGTGGACAATATAGTCAGTCTTTACATGGTCATTTTGTTGTTGGTTTAACTCAAATCGAATTTATGGTGAAGAAGAACAATGCAAAATATGGAATTCCATAAACAGAGAAGTCTGATATTTTAGAGAGAAATTAGAATGGTTAAAAAATAAGAGAAAGTATATTTAATCGACTAACTAAATGAATGAAAATACTTACTGAAATTTGGACAAAAACAGAGAAATCTTCAAGAACGGTTATTGATCACCGATAACCGATATCAAACGATCCTTTTTCTTTTTCCTATTCTTGTACGGCTCATGGTACTTATCACCTTCCTTCCCTATATATATATTTTTTATTTAATTAGGTTTTACTTGCATATGACCCTAACCCATAAAGTACATTTTACTCATTTCTTTTATTTTTTTTAAATAAAACCAATAATTACCAAAATAAGTTCTTTTAACACAATTTCATTACTAAAGTATTACTAATATTTTATAAAAAAAAAGTTAATTAAAGTAATTATTCTTTTAAAATACATTAATAACTAAAACTTTAATATTCAAAATAATAACAAAAATTATTACTATAAGATTTTATAATATAATCACATAAAAATAAAATCATCTTTATACAATAGTCAAAACGATAGAATTAATAAATATAATATTTGTATTGATTACTAAATCACAATAACTGGAAAATATTACATTAATTACTCACACTCAGATATACATAAAATTGCCTAAAATCTTATTTATTAAAACATTACACAAATATACTATTATTTTTAGAAAAACATAAAAAAAATATTTATTATTTAATATTATTCATGTTGTCCAATATGTATAAAACTAGCCGATCATAGGTAGCATCCATATAACAAAATAAATTTTAACGACAAATTAATTATTTAAAATTCTAATTAATTAATAAAAACTTATTATAAAATTTTGAGCGTTACACTCTAAACATACATATATTCTCTCAAAAAGTGGTCCAACGTCAGGCATATCACACTTAATAATAACTGTAGAGTTTAGATATGATCTCCTCAGTTCATCGGCGTATTCTCTCAATTGTGCATTATGCTCCCTTTGAGCACCTTGAATCATTTCTATGGCTTTTACTTTGGCTCTTTATGCTTATTATGTAGACAACTTCACACTCCATTTCTCAAGAACCTCAACAATCAATCCTTTGGACTTCTTTTCAGGTGTAGGTCTCAACATGGGAACAAAATTCTTGGCAAGCCATTCAGTCTTAGCTTGTTTGTTTTTTGTCCTCCTATGACATGTATGATCACTTGAGAAACTCATTAATCTTCAATATTTATTTGAAGTCCTCTTACTAATCCTCATGTAAAATGTAGATTTTTCTAAGTCTCCATTGCAAAGTCTTTAATAGCATTATTAACCATCATTTTTGTATTGAATTTCATGCCCAACTCAAACCTACTTCATCACCATTTTCAGGTTAGTTAAATTTAGGAAATTTCCTAACATCCTCTTCATCAACTTCGCTTCCCGGTGAAATATCCAAATCATCATAATTCACATCATTTTCTTCAAAATCAATTGTAGAACTAGGCCTTAGATTTGATTTCTGATGAAGCCATGTTCTTTAGCTCTCAAGGAAATAGGGATTAGAATATGAATGTTTTTATTTTTATGTTTTTATAATTAAATGATTTAATAAAATGGGAAATATGTTTTTAAAAATAGAAAACGTGTTTTACAAATTTGAAATAATAATAATAATAATAATAATAATAATAATAATAATAATAAAATGTAATTAATCCATATGGAATCTTCCACATCGTCTTTTTGTTTTTACACATCATTAAAAAAAATAACATTTCATAAAGTTTTAGACTAAAATTTTATTTGGAGGACAAATAAAATAAAAAAATATTTTCATGATTCAACTAAAATAAAAAAACCAAAATTACAATTAATCATTTTTCTTTTTCACGTCTCAATACAATGTGTAGAAGTATAGGAAAAAGGAAACACATCCTTTGGTGTTTCTTTCTTATTGTTAGCCTTTTCATGTTTTCAACATCATAAAAAAAAATTGTTTGACAACAGGACCATCCATATTAAAATGTGAAAATTTGAGATATGTAAATCACCATATTTAAATTCCAATAAAATCCGTGAACCACCATTTAAAAGTAGTTGTTTATTTTAGTATTTTTTGGTTTCTTGACACTTAGTTTTGCCCCTTGTTTGGCGATTTCAACTCATCTTATCATTTGTTTGACAATTTAAACTAACCAATTGATTCTCAACCTTTTAATAGAAAACAAACTCATATAATAAAAGTTTTAGACAAAACTGTAAAAAAAAATATTACCTCCATCACAAAATATAATACTCTCTTGTGTTTTTTTTTTCTTGTCCCATTTATATAAGACTCGTTCAAATTGTCGAATGAATTAATATAAAGGAAATGCTAACAATTTTTCCGAGGACATTTGGTAAGTGTATTAGAAATTTTGTATTTAACTTTTGAAAAGTCAAAATTTATTTTTTTTCAATGCCAAATTTTTACTTTTGTATTCACACTTGTTAGCATGATCCTTAATATAATTATTTACTTACTAAAATGAGTGATTATATTTCACTTCTAGAAATTCACGTTTTACCTGCAGATTTTCCTGCGGATTGAAGCTAAAATCGCAGAAACACGTTACCTGCGGATTCCTTGACGGAAACAAGTTCAACTTAAAATCCGCAGGCAAAGTAAATAAATTCCGCAGGACATAGTACATAAACTTAAAGCATTTCCTACGATTTTTCACTCAGAAATATCTGCAGTACTATTCCTACAAATATGTTCTGAAGATGATTCCGTAAGGAAATCCACATAAAAGTTTATATCTTCCGCATGAAAATCCGCAGGTAACTTTGCGTCAAAAACTTTTTCTAATGCAAATTCGCATGTAAATCAATAGGCTATTGATGAAATTTTTAGATCAAAATTTTAAATTGTTTATTTTAATATAAATCTATTACAAAATTAAGTTGAACTTTAATACTCATACATAATTAATAACATGTTTACAAAAAAAACTAAAAGATAATTAAAGCATGTCCAAAAAAAACTAAAAGTATAACCAAGTATAAAATGTAACTAAATTACAAATATTTAAACAAATCCTACTAAATATGATCTCTAACAAATGTCATCATCATCACTATCTTGATCACCCTTTGAAGGTTTGGAACTTTATACTTTAGTGACTTTACTTCCGTCATCCATGTTCCTCTCAGTTGTGGCAAGGTATAGAAAACTCAGTTTAAATCTACAACAAATAAATTAAATAACCCATCATTTACTAGGGAGAAAAAAGTGCAACAAAATTAATTTTGTAAAAAATATATTTGCATTGCACCTTTTTATCTGGCCCCATTGAAGAGCCCTTGATGGTAGTTTCCATTTGATGATAGTGTTCTTAATTTGCTTGGCAGTTTAACATGCTTTAGATTATCAAGAAGCTAGCATCAATAAATTGCCAAAAAAACCTTGCAAAACAAAGAGAATATCAGTCGGATGATGAAAGTGTTTCCTAAGCTAGCTTCAATAAATTACCAAGAAATACAACAAGCTTTCAAGATTGGGCACTGCAAATGGACTTTCATTAATTGTGATTCATAAAACATGGGTATTGTTGAAAGAAAAGTGGAAATGGAGCAAGGGTAAAGAATATGAAGACAAGGATCTATTTTCACTTCTCCACATTGCTTGATAGTAAAAAAATAAAATCAAGACAAGAATTTTGTTTTCAACCATCCGATATTCACATAAACTAATTCTCAGCATACCAAGATATGCAAATTTGGTCTTCTAATCTTACAGAAATGACATTAAATGCCTTTCCTATTAAATAGTTCTCAACAAGTATCGAACGATATCATAATTGAAAGTCTAATAGTTATCTACAAGTATTGAACAATATCATAATGTTTAATAGTTATCTACAAGATGATGTGTCTTACATTGGTACTAGCCTTCATTTTCTCATTCCCAACAAGATCAACAGTTTTCTTATCTGCTTTCAGAAATTTTGAAGAAATCTGGGAAAAAATAGTAAGAGAATGTGTCATATAAATAACAACTAATAGGCACAATCAAAAAATTCAGAACAAGTAAAGATCACAGAGGTGCATACTTGCTTAACCCAGCTTGGCAAAGTAGCATTGAAAAGAAGTGTATGAACTTTAGTAACATCTTGTACCTTACCTGCAAAAAACAAACACAAGTCAATTGTAATGCCAAATTATATTGCAACTTAAAAAATTTACAAACACAACTTCAGTGATGTGCAGTAGACAGCACCACACACTAGGTAGGACATATGAGGTAATCATTTTTGAGGGACTGTTAGGTGAATTTCAATAAATATTTAAGAGGCTCTTGGAATAGTTTACTTTAACTTATCATTAAACATAAGCACTTCAGTTGATTAGCGCTTAATTAAGCTCTATTTATTCCTTGATAACATAACTATTTCTTCCTTGATTGTAAAAACAACTTATACATAAACAATATAATAAATAAGTGCTTAATTAACCTTCTACCCAAACGGCTTCACAACTCTACTTACGGGCAGAAAAAACAAGATTTTGAAATCAACGTGGTACACAATATCACAAATTGCTAACTACTAACAATATCTTTAGATCAGACAAATAATGTCAAATTGACACACTGACTCCATTGTAGTATACATACCTGATTGGCGAATTCCCTAGTAGGTAAAAGCACAAGGACACTCGACACTCTCCCATAACCAGTCTTTCTAACCGATTTAGCCGGACCATTTGTCAGTGACTCTAATATAGGCAACACAAACACCAAACTTTTATCCTGCATTTTCCCACAAAAGAAAAATATAGAGATAAATTAATAGACTAGACAAAAGTCAAAAGCAAAATAGCAGTACAATTTCATGGCAACAATATTTTCTCATCCAATCATATCAGAAAAATGCACTAAATCTTTCAAACACCACAACCATTACTCTCTACAAATTTAAAATAATTACCTTTTTGGTAATATTGTAAATGCATTACATATTTGGTTAGATGAAAAGTAAAAAATTATAATTAATAATGATAACATTAATAATTATTTTGCAACTGTTCATACTTTGAGGACATTTTGTTCACTCAGATCCTGCATAGAGTATATCTTACCTAATCTAAATTTCCTTCATAAAAAAAACTGCAAATATAAACAGATAAAAAAACTGAAGAAGAAAAGATGAACTAGTTACTTTCCTTCCTTTTATTGAGTAGGAACTAGGAACAAAATGACACGAGCAAAACAACAACTTCAATCAAATAAAAAAAATCACTTGGGCATAGGTTGTTCATGTTTTGATGGAATGAAGAGATGAGTATAGATGAGACCAGCCAAAGCAGCACCAATAAAAGGACTGACCCAATATATCCAATTGTCATGAAAATCACCACTAACAACAGCTGGTCCAAATGAACGTGCTGGATTCATTGAACCACCTGAGAATGGACCTGCAGCTAATATGTTTGCACCAACAATCAAACCAATAGCAATCGGTGCAATTGTTCCTAATGACCCTTTCTTTGGATCAGCTGCTGTTGCATACACTGTATACACCAATCCAAATGTTATCACTATCTCTGTTACTAGCATTGAAGCTTTATAGAGATAATAATTCAGAATTCAAGTAACAGAAACAACTATACTGTGACATTGATAGGGACTTGTTCAAGGACACACTTGAATTAAATTAGTACAAACTAACAATAAAAAAAGTATGCAGAAAAGAAAAGGAGTATGTGTAAGGAATATATTATTATTATAAGAACATAATGATAGCAAAAGAACATCCAATAACAAGGAATGTAAGGAAAAAGAAGGACAAGCACAATGAAACTGTCATCATTATAAGTTCACTATCCAAATCAGCAACAACAAACCAACCAAACTTTCTCTAGCTCTTATCCTATCTTTTTATTTCCCTTTAAATTCATAACTCTTCCCCCACAAACCAACACTACTCTTCATCAATATTGCACTATACTAAAACAACACCTATACTCTAAATACCAACTTTCTAGCTACATGAAACTACCTACAGAAACAGAGTGGTGTGTACCAAATAATGTTGTGGACATTACGTGCATGGATACTCAAACAAGGGATATTTAATTATAATTGCATTCAATGTATTTGTATTTATATACTTCAATTCATTTTCTGCTTCCTAATATATATACTATTACTAATTTTTAATCCTTCTTGCTGTTTCTCTTGTCTCCATGTCTTCATATTTTTCCATGTTTGCACCTGATCACATGATACTTGTTCTACATTTGTTGGACGGCTGCATGTGCTACCAAATTGAGTCATTGACTTTATAAAATATTATTTACATCTATCCTTTTCAAAAATATTAGATACTGTATATTTGTTATTAGAGTGGTATTTATATATGTTGTTGAATTAATAAACAAAAAAGGTTACCAAGTATAATATTTGAGGCTAATAATAGAATGACATGGCTATGTGTTAATTTGTAATGGGGCAGTCATACCCATCAATGACAGATTACCTGAAATCTGGACTGTACAAATGGGGAGGGGATGCAGATAGTTATGAGAAAGAAGGTCTGTACATAGAGGTGGTGACATCACCAAATAGTCCAGATGGACATATAAGAAGGTCAAAGGTCAACAGAAGTGAGGGACTACTGGTTCATGATCTTGCCTATTACTGGCCCAATACACTCCTATATCTTCCCCTGCTGATCATGATCTAACTCTTTTTACTTTCTCCAATACCACTGGTCATGCTGGAATGCGCATAGGGTAATTAACTTACATAACTAACAATCCCGATCATCACATTAATTATTTGGATCTTTTACTAAAGCATAATGTGATTTTCTCAAATTCTTACTAAATTTAAACATGCTGTAAGTAGTACTGCCTTCTTCTTAAATTACTTTTTTGTGCTCAACTTCTTTCTTTAAAGTCTTAGTAATTAATTACACAATTTAATAGCAATAGAAATGTGTATTCACTATGTCCATAAATAAAAGTTTCATTTACAAAGATTGTCTATATATATATAATTACTTGATGTATTAGTTATTATTATTTTTTATTTATCAACATGTCCCTAATTTACTACTTTTTGGTGTCGTTATTTGACTAATGCTCTAACTATGATACTTAGGACATTTTACAAACACTTCATATGCACATTAAAATAAACAATCAACATCTCAAGTTATATGAACAATCAATGCAAATAACCATTTCAAGATGATTATAGAGTTACTTTTAGAGTAATGCAAAAGCAGAGGTTGAGCAATAACAGAGAAAATATGAAAATACATACCAAAATCACCAAGTCACAAAGAGGTAGAAGTCTCGCAAGATTCAAAAACCCTAATCGATGCAGAGGTTGAGAATGCAGAAACCGTAATCGATTCAGAAGCTTCCTTCGTGTTTTCCTCTTTTTCATTCAGAAAGATTAAAATGTGTAAATCTCTTTAAAAGATAAACTCTTAAAGAGATAATTACAACCGAGAGAGACGCATGTATAGAATAGAGTAATGAAAAGGGAAGGGGTTATTTCACTCAACGAAGTTTCAAGTGAGGAGAGAGTAACACTCAAAAGAAAAAACACTTTGAGGAAGAGATGAAGGAGGGAGATTGCGAAATTAGGGAATGTGTTGTTGGAGAAAAGAATTGAGTTGGAGAAACGGTGGAGCGAGAATAAGGATTTGGAAGTGAAAATTACGGTTTTGGAATTGAGTTTAATGAGTATGATGCAGAAAGGGTTGAAGTTGATCAATTGTTGGAGCGGGGCTCCATGGGGTTTTGCTTTGGTATTTGTTACTATGCGTTTCTTCTTTCCTTCCTCTTCTTCTTTCAAGTATGGATGTGCTGCGAGACTGAAATATTTGTATTTTTAGGATTTAGATGAAAATGTGAGAATTTATGATTCGAAAATGAAAAAATTTGAATTGAAGATAAAGATTGTTAAATATTTATTATAAAAATTGGAGTCAAAGAGAAAGATTATTAAATTTTGTATGGAATATTCCGTATAGAATATTCCTCAGATAAATCCTTAGGAAAATTGTGAAATTTGCTTCGTATATCAATTCACACATAAATCCGCAGCAAACCGGAACCGTGTGTGGAAAATTCTTGGGTATTACCTGCGGAAAACTATCCGCAGGAAAAACGCTAATTTCTAGTAGTGTTTGAACACGTAAATTTTCAATAAAGAACATAATATGAGCTTATAAGGCACCACCCGTACTTTTCAACAATCTAATTAAAAAGGTTCATAATACTTTGCCTCTTAATCATCCAATTACTTTATCAAGTGTGATGCTTGATAAAAAA
>JBBPBT010001310.1:3564120-3576855 GCA_037974875.1 Cicer bijugum | reverse complement strand
AAATATCAAATTGTCACTTAAAATTAAAAAAAAGGGCCATCTCAGAAAAAAAAATATAAAAAATTATGTTTTGATTGGAAGGTTAAATTGCATCTTCCATTTTAGCTTTATTAGACTTATATGATCATACCCGGATATGTGTTTCTTTTTTTATATTGTTGGATGGACTCACTTCTTAAATAAAATCCACTAATTTTATTATTATTATTATTATTATTATTATTATTGTTAAGAAAAAGGGAAAAAAAAAAGGAACAAAATATTTTATTGGGTTTGACCTATAAAAAGGAAAAATAAAAGGCATTTGAAATCCCTATTTTAGAAGAGAAAAAAAAAGGCAATCGTAACAAGCTAGTAAAGGGAGAAGAGAAAGAAAAAATTTAGTTCTAGTGGTGGTAACAGGTGTATAGCAAACTTATTTTGTTGGATCTACAAATTTAATATGTTCTTCATACCACTGAGTTTATTATTTTAATATACAGTCTGAATAGTTTTACTTTCTCTGAGAGTTACTTTTGTATACACACTTTAGTTGAAGGTTGTTATTGTTGATTGATGTTCTCTATTGTTATTAGATAGACTCTGGTGTACCAATTAATTATTATAGTGGAAGTTTTTACTGAACTAGATCTCGTGGTTTTTAATTTCTTAAGTTGATGGAAGTTTTCCATGTTAAAAATTGTGTTTGTCTTGTATTTAATTTTTTGCCAATTATTTTTGCTTTACGGAATTGTATTTTCTATTTAGCCATTTATTTGCACAGGTGAGAGAAAAATGTTCCACATTATTGAGATAGTTATCTCTAATTATCTCTGGTTTTTCCAACAAAGTGGTATCAAAGCTCAATTGATTTAATTTGTGCATTTAAATAGAGGAGGAAAATCAAAGTTCGAATATGATTAAACTCAACTTTTCTAATTACACACATTAGAAGACTCTCATGGAATGCATGTTATATAGTAAAGATTTGTATGATCCTATTGAGGGTGACACTGCTAAACCCACAAATAAATATAACGTTGACTGGAAGAAGATGAATAGAAAGGCAATGATGTTGATCAAACAGTGGTTGAATTTGATTGTATATCCATATGTTGAAACTGGAATAGATGCTAACAAGATGTGGGAAATATTAAAAGAGTTGTATGAACGAAAGAATGTGCAAAATAAAACATTCTAGATTCGGAAGCTGGTGAATATGAAATACAAAGATGGGGATTAAATGGCAGTGCATATGAGTATTTTTTAGAATACAATGAATCAGTTGACAACCATAAAAATTTAATTAGATGCTGAGTTGCAAGCGTTGTTATTGTTGAGTTCCTTGCCTGATAATTGGGAAGTCGTTGTTGTGACGTTGAATAATTCAACTCCAAATGGAAAGTTGAAAATGTCAACAGTTAAAGAGATCATGTTGAATCAAGAAGCTAGAAGAAAGGAATGTGGTTTGATTGGTTCTTCCCCAAATTCAGAAACACTAGTTATAGAGTCATGAGGGAGAAGTCAATCTAGAAACTTCCATAGACACGACAACTTTGAAAGTCATAGCAAGTCAAGAAGCAAGTCAAGAACAAGAAAAGAAGTGATATGTTATCATTATGGCAAAACGAGTCACATAAAAAGAAATTACAGGTTCCATAAGAGAGATCAATCAAGAGAAAGAGATGAAGACAAGGAGAAGAAAAATGATATAAAGATACAAGAGTAGTTGCATATGTTAATAATGTCTACATTGTTTATCATGATAATTCCATAAACCTTGCATGTCATGATTCAACTTGGATTATTGATTTGGGTGCCTCATATCATGTTACTCCTAGACTTGATTTCTTCTCATCTTACAGTGTTGGTGATTTTGGCATGGTAAAAATGGGAGATGAAGGAGCATGTAAAATAATCGGTATGACAGATGTTTGAAATTGGGATTGGTTGCAAGCTTCCATTAAAGAATGTTAGACATGTTCCTTATATTCGTCTCAATTTGATTTTGGTGAAAGCCTTGGATATTGAGGGTTATCACACTTAGTTTGGTGGTGGTGGTGGTATGTGTAAAATCACCAAAGGGTCCCTATGAAGCAATGCAAGGAAGAAGTGAATGCATATGCGCCTTGGTCATTTGAGTGAGAAAGGACTCAATATATTTGGGAAGAAAAACTTTCTTCCTGTGAAAAGGTACGTCTCTAAAAACTTGCACTCATTGTTTTGTTGGAAAACAACATAGAGTTTCTTTTCATAATATTGGTCCTTATAGGAAGAAAAATATTCTTAATTTAGTTCATACTGATGTCTGTATGATGGATAGTAAATCTCTTGGTGGTGCATCATATTTTGTTACTTTTATTGACGACCACTCTAGAAAAGTGTGGGTCTTTCCTTTGAAATCTAAAGATCAGGTACTTGGAAGCACTTTCATGCAAGTGTTGAAAGAGAAAAGGGAAGAAAATTGAAATGTATTCGATCGGATAACAGTGGTGAAAACAGAGGTCCATTTGAAGAGTATTATAGAGAACATGGAATCAGGCTTGAGAAAATAGTTCCAAAGACACCTAAACATAATGGTGTTGCAAAGAGAATGAATCGTATGATTAATGATTGAATCTGATGTATGCTCTCTCATGCAGAATTATCGGAATCCTGTTGGGGTGAAGCAATGAAAACTGTAGTGGATTTGATCAATCTTTCTCCTTCTATTCCACTTGATGGTGATGTTCCAAATAGAGTGTGAATAGGAAAAGATGTCTCCTACGGTCATTTGAGAGTTTTTGGTTGTAGATGTTTTGTTCATGTTCCAAGAGATGAAAGGTCCAAGCTTAATAGTAAATCCAAAGAGTGTGTATTCTTCGGTTACGGTGATGAAGAATTTGGTTATAGATTATGGGATCTGATTGACAAGAAAATTATTAGAAGTCGAGATGTGAAATTTTTTGAAGACCAGACTATTGAAGATTTTGATAAAGCTGTGAAACAGAACCAAATTCCATGTAATGATCACTGATAATGGAGAGCCAGAGTACTCTCAAGAAGTTATTACAAATGTTGATAAAGAAAAATGGTTGAAGGCCATGCAAGAAGAAATGAATTCATTGCATGAGAATCACATATTTGATTTGGTAAACTTTCCTAAGGGTAGAAAAGCACTCAAGAACAAATGGGTATACAAGATAAATGTAGAAGAGAATAGTTCTCAACCAAGATACAAAATAAGATTGGTTGTGAAAGGTTTCAATCAGAGAAAATGTATTGACTTTGATGAAATTTTTTCACATGTGGGGAAGATATCCTTTATCTGAGTTATGCTTGGGTTAACAACTAGCTTGAACCTAGAAGTTGAACAACTTGATGTAAAAACTACATTCCTTCATGGTGATTTGGAGGAAGAGATCTATATGGAGCAACCAGAGGGTTTAGAAGTCAAAGGTAAAGAGTATAACTTGTGTGTAAATTGAAGAAAAATTTGTATGAGCTTAATCAAGCACCTCGACAATGGTATAAGAAATTTGATTCTTTCATAGAGAAACATGGGTACGGTAAAACTACTTATGACTATTGTGTGTTTTTGAAGAAATTCTTTAATGGTGATTATATTATTCTCTTGTTATATGTGAATGACATATTGATTGTTAGTCATGACACTAAAAAGATTCAATCTCTAAAGAAAGATTTGAATAAGTCTTTTGCAATGAAAGATTTGGGTCCTGCAAAGCAAATTCTAGACATGAGAATTACTCATGATAGGAAGAACAATAAATTGTGGTTGTCTCAACACAATTACATTGAGAAAGTGTTAGAGAGGTTCAACATGAGCATTTGTAAACCTATTAGTACTCCACTTGCTACTCATTTTAAATTGAATTCTGATCAATATCCTACAAGTGAGAAAGACAAAGAAGAGATGAAGAAGGTTCCTTATGCATCTAGAGTTTCCTGTGTCGAAGATGATATGTTGTAGAAAGAAAGCTGACATGGTTGAGTAATACCTTCTTACTTTATTGTTGAAATAAAAGGACAAAAAAGAGGAACACAATGTTTTATTGGGCTTGACCCTTGTGAAAGAAAAATAAAAGGGATTTGAAATCCCTATTTTAGAAGAGAAAAAAAAAAAACGCAGCCGTAACAAGCCTATAAAGGGAGAAGAGAAAGAAAAAGTTTGGTTCTGGTGGTGGTAACATGTGTGTAGCAAACTTCAGTTTGATTTACAAATTTAGTATATCACTAAGTTTATTATTTTAATATTCGAATAGTTTTACCTTTCCTTAGAGTTACTTTGGCATACACACTTCAATGGAAGGTTGTTATAAGGTTATTGTTGTTGTTGATTGATGTTTCCTATTGTTATTAGGAAGACTCTGATGTACTCATTAATTATTATAGTGGAAGTTTTTACTATACTAGGTCCTATGATTTTTATTTTCTCAAGTTGAGGGATGTTTTCCACATTAAAAATTGTGTCTCATTTAATTTTCTGTCAATTATTTTTGTTCAATGGAAGTGTATTTTTTATTTGGTCATTTATCTGCACATGTAGAAGAAAAATGTTTTGTATTATTGAGATAGTCATCTTTAATTATCTTTAGTTTTTTTCAACACATATACCACCTCAAAAGTTGCATTACATAGAATTATGTTAGTTGTCCAATGTTCTGCTAAAGATCTGTCACAACATGCAAATCAGGTTAAGCATTTCGAAGGGTATGAGTAGAATGAGGATGGAGTTGAAGGTCATGAGTATAAAAGATTAATATAGAGCCTTCATTATTATCAATAATGGATTTTAAAAAGTTTACAAATTAGTGCATTCAATCAAGGTTTCTTATCATTTATGGGTTTCTATATTTCAAATTTTGGAAGGAGTTACAAATTATAAATTAAGTATTAAGTAATTAATTAAATAGTATGAAATAATTGCATTTGCAAGGAATAAAATTTCCTTTTAATAGTATAAAATCCTTTAAATATATTTTTGATTACTTTCCTTAAGAAAATTAATATTGAATATTTAAATAATTGCTAACATATTTGTTTTATTTCATATTCTTAGTGAGATAGCATTTAATGTGAATTATTGTGAGAGTATAATTATTCAAAGGCTTACACATGCTTCCTATCATTACTAAATAATCTTAGTTTAGATTTTTAATGATACATATATTGTCATGTCCGAAAGGCTTAAAAATATATAATTTGTTGAGATTTCACTTTTGTAAAGTCAAGTAGATCGATTACAAATTTTTATAGTACAAATAAATAAATTTCCTCACAAATCTTCTTTCTCTCAACTATCTGTTGGAAAATCCTATAACGTTATGCTCAACAATCCATGCCAATTTCATGATGAATAACCAAAGGCGGAAGCGTACCTGTGGGAATTGCCATTGATGAAATCCTGGGATGATGATGATAGAGCCAATGGGTTGGGTGATCTTCCTCAGCAAAACACCCTTAGGACCTTGCTCTCTTGATGGGGATAGAGAGAACCAAAGATTCTTCTCCTTTTGGTTTGTGAAACTGAATAATCTTATTGTGTTTGCCTTGGGGACCATTACCCTTATATATAACTATTATTAGTTATATCCCAAATTGCAGTATTTCCAATTCAGCCCCTCATTAAATTAGAAACTGCATGGTATCTACACTATTAATTTTCATAACTATTATGCTCTTTAGCCATAAACAATTATATAATATTTGACCCCTAATTTATTGGCTAATTATATAATGACCCTAACACACTTTATTAATTAATTACATATGTGACCCATAAATCTTACAATCTACCACTGGTCACACATGTATCCTTAGGAGTGTGTTAGACTTTATGACGTCAAAAATGTCATTATAATTACCTTGAGTATAATCCAAATTGTCCCGTCCATTAATCATATCAGCACATGGAACCAAAGAGGCTTTCGTCATAATAAGCATAACTAAACCCATCAATGATCACCCGTACTGACACAACTAAATGACATAGACCCATTATGAAAAGTGTAGCATGAAAATTACATTAAGTTGGTCAATGCATGTCAATTTTCAACTGGTCCTACTTTACCGAATGAGATCATACCATAACTTAAATGTACAAAGTAACCAAAACTGAATACTTTAAACTTTATTTCTGATCAGAAAGTCCAAATACAATGTATTTGTACTTTAGAATTAAACATAGAACATGAATTACATAATGGACGAAACTCCCACTAAAATCAAGATTCCTCAAACTGCAGCACACCCATGTGAGCAGTATGCTCATGAAAGACCTTGGGTGGTAGACCTTTAGTGAGTGGATCCGCAATCATGGAGTTTGTCCTTAAGTGTTCTATGGATATCTGTCCACTTTGTACCTTCTCTTTAACAACTAGGAACTTAATGTCAATGTGCTTTGACTTGGTTGAGCTCCTATTATTGTTAGAATACAGGACTGCTGATCTATTGTCACAATACAACTTGAGTGGTCTTTCAATCCCTTCAACTATTTGCAGCCCCGTGACAAAATTTCTTAGCCAAATGTCCTGGTCAGATGCCTCATGAATTCCTTGAAACTTTATTACTTTTTTCCTTTCTTATATCGTCATACTGAACCTTGTAATTATTTTTAAGATTTCAATAATAAATGTTTGCCACTTGCCACTTTTCATATTTCCTACTGTCCCCTCATTTTTTATAATTACAATTTTTTTGATAAAACAATAATTATCAAATACTAATGAAACACAGTTTATATTAGTGGACAATTTTTTTTTAAAAAATATTGTTTTATTTGGATATAATAAATATATGTTCAAGTCAAGTTTGACATTTTGAATGAGTTAATTGAAACTTGACGTCGCCAAAGTGACCTCTCTTGTCTAAATTGCTCGTGAAGAGTGTCAAATGGCTGTGTATATGTTTATTCATGCGGGTATTGACCGGCCCAAAGGAAGGTTAATATTTGGCAGAATTACATGTACACTTGCAATGATAAATGTGTGACAATTATTTGGTATACATGTAAGCAGTAAATCGGCCCAAAGGAAGGTTTATTGTTTGACATGTCTTATTGTCAATAGTTGATCGTTGCAACAAGAGTACCACTAGCAGTTGGTGTTATTGTCCAAAGACTTGACACCAATGGTGCACTGGGTATCTTGAGATGGGTTAAATTCCATGATTTGAACATATGTATTTATTATTGATTTATTTTCTTATAATGTGAGTTTCTAAGTTTCGTTCTTTATTTAATTCACAGCATCTATTGCTTCCATATCTGCAAATTTGAGTTCTATTCCTGTCCTTGATGGGACAAATTTTAAGGAATGGAAAGAGAACATTCTGATTGTTCTTGGCTGCATGGATCTAGACCTTGCATTAAGAATTGATCGACCCCCTACTCCTACGGACTCTAGTTCTTCTGAGGAAAAATTAGAGTATGAGAAATGGGATCGCTCAAATCGCATAAGTCATATGATCATAAAGTGTGGCATTCCTGAGGTCTTTAGAGGTGTTGTCTCGGATGAGATAGTTGCAGCTAAATATTTCCTTGTTGAGATGGAAAAACGCTTTGAAAAAAGTGATAAGGCTGAAACAAGTTCTTTGCTTCAGAATTTAATTTCCATGAAGTATCAAGGCAAGGGAAACATAAGAGAGCACATTATGATGATGTCCAACATTGCTTCTAAGCTTAAAGGACTAAAGCTTGAGTTGTCAGATGACTTACTCATTCATTTAGTATTGTTGTCTCTTCCTTCGCAATTCAGTCAATTTAAGGTGACTTATAATTGTCAAAAGGAGAAATGGACTCTTAATGAGCTCATTTCATTATGTGTGCAAGAAGAGGACAAGCTGAAACAAGATAGGACTGAAAGCGCTCACTTTACTAGCATCTCTAAAGACAAGGGCAAAAGGAAAAGAATTGAGGAGCCCAAGAACAAAGCTGATGCTAAGGGTCCAGAACAAAAGAAGCAGACTAACAATAACAACTGCTTCTTCTGCAAGAGTCCTGGACACGTGAAGAAGGATTGTGCCAAATATCACGCTTGGCGTGTTAAGAAAAGTATAATTCTGTCTTTGGTCTGTTCTGAGGTTAATTTAGCTTCAGTACTTGGAAACACTTGGTGGTTAGACTCTGGTGCAACTACTAACATCAGTGTTTCAATGCAGGGTTTCCTGAACTTCCGATAGCCTAGTGATGCTGAAAGATGCATCTATGTAGGAGACGGGAAGAAGGTAGAAGTTGAAGCCATAGGAAAATTTAGATTATTATTAAGTTCCGGTCATTATTTGGATTTAGAAGACACTTTCGTTGTACCGTCATTTAGACGGAATTTGGTCTCTATTTCTTATTTGGACAAATCAGGATATTATTGTTCACTCGGGAATAAAGAATTTACTTTGTCTTTAAATTCGAATGTTGTTGGAACCGGTTTACTTTCTGGTTATGATAATCTTTATTTGTTGGAAACTGTGGTTAACTATAATGAAACCTTGAGTGTGGAATTACGTGGTACTAAGCGAAAAATTGACAATTTCAATTCAGGAGTGCTTTGGCACAAGTGTATAGGTCACATCTCTAGAAATAGAGTTGAACGACTTGTGTCAGATGGAATTTTAGATTCCATTGACTTCACAGACATTAACGTTTGTGTAGCATGCATTAAAGGAAAACAGACTAAAGATAAGAAATTAGGCGCATATAGAGCTACAGACGTCTTAGAATTGATACATACGGACATATGTGGGCCATTTCCAACTCCTTCTTGGAATGGTCAACAATATTTTATATCATTCATAGACGATTATTCTAGATATGCCTACCTTTACCTAATTCATGAAAAGTACCAATCAATAGACGTGTTCAAATCCTTTAAGGCAGAAGTTGAGAATCAACTTAATAGGAGAATTAAAAATGTCAAATCTGATCGTGGTGGTGAATACTACGGCAGATATGACGGTTCAGGTGAACAACGTCCGGGACTATTTGCCAAATACCTAGAGGAATATGGAATTGTCCCATAATACACTATGCCGGGGTCACCCAGCATGAATGGTGTAGCTGAAAGACGAAACAGGACTCTTAAGGATATGGTAAGGAGTATGATTTGTCATTCCACCTTGCTAGAGTCACTCTGGGGAGAGGCATTAAAAACAGCAGCATACATTCTTAATAGAGTACCAACTAAGGCAGCGGCTAAAACACCTTATGAGCTTTGGATTGGGCATAAGCCTAGTCTGAAGCACCTTCATGTTTGGGGATGTCCAGCTGAGGCAAGGCCTTATAGGCCGAATGAAAAGAAATTTGAACCCCGAACAATTAGCAGCTATTTTATAGGGTACTCAGAAAAATCAAGGGGCTATAAATTTTATGATCCTAAATTGAGAACAATTTTTGAGACGAGAACGGCAACGTTCTTTGAGGATATTGAGTTTGGGGGGAAGATTAAGGTTAAAGATTTTGTCTTTGAGGAAGAATCGGTAACAATTCTCGAACTGATTCTTCCACCGGTTGACTTTCCCATTATTGAACAAACTCAAGATGATCTGGTTGTTCAGGAAGAACAAAATCCAGGTCAAATTCAAGATCCTCAAGAACAAGTGCCTCAAGAGCCAACTCCATTGGGAAGATCCACTAGAGAAAGGAAAAGTGCTATTTCGGATGATTATGTAGTATTTATCAATGAGGTAGAGGAAAATGTTGGCATGACGAAAGACGACCCATCAACTTTCATTAAGCCATGCAAGATTCCCATTCAGATAAGTGGATCGAAGCAATGAATGAGGAGTATAAGTCTATGCAAGACAATTCAGTTTGGGAACTTATCCCATTACCTGAAGGAGTGAAACCCATTGGTTGCAAATGGATTTTTAAAACCAAGAAGGATTCCAATGGTAACGTGGAGATATATAAGGCACGTCTTGTAGCTAAGGGCTATACTCAAAAGGAAGGGATTGATTATAAAGAGACTTTCTCTCCGGTTTCATCGAAGGACTCTTTAAGAATAATCATGGCTCTTGTTGCTTACTTTGATTTGGAGCTTCATCAAATGGATGTAAAGACAGTGTTTCTCAATGGCAACATTGATGAGACGATCTATATGGTGCAGCCAGAAAACTTTGTGTTGGGAGACCCAAAGAATATGGTGTGCAAACTAAGAAAATCCATTTATGGGCTAAAACAAGCTTCTCGTCAATGGTACCATAAATTTCATCAAGTAATTCTCTCATTTGGTTTTGAGATGAATACAGTTGATGATTGTGTGTATCATAAGTTCAGTGGGAGCAGACATATTTTCCTGGTCTTGTATGTTGATGACATACTGCTTGCCACTAACGATATAGGCATGTTGCATGAAACTAAGAAATTTCTATCAAAGCATTTTGAGAGGAAAGATCTTGGTGACGCCTCTTTTGTATCAGGAATTCAGATACACCGAGACAGATCTCGAGGTATTCTTGGATTGTCACAAAAGAGCTATATCGATAAAGTTCTCAAAAGGTTTGGGTTACAGGATTGCAAACCAGGGGACACCCCAGTTGCTAAGGGAGACAAGTTTAGTCTCAAACAGTGCCCTAAGGGAAGTTTGGAAATTCAAGAAATGCAAAAGATCCCTTATGCTTCAGCTGTAGGGATTCTTATGTATGCCCAAGTATGTACGCGTCCAAACATAGCATTCATAGTAGGGATTTTAGGCATATATTAAAGCAATCCAGATCTTGACCATTGGAAAGCAGCCAAGAGGGTCATGAGATATTTGAAGAGAACAAGAAACTACATGCTCACATATGAGGTCAGACCAGTTAGAGATCACTGGGTACTCTGACTCAGATTTTGCGGGATGCCAAGATAGCTTAAGATCAACTTCAGGCTATGTCTTTCTGTTAGCTGGTGGAGCAGTTTCTTGGCGTAGTGCCAAGCAAGGTCTTACTGCTTCATCAACCATGGCAGCAGAATTCGTAGCAATTCATGAGGCATCTGACCAGGGCATTTGGCTGAGAAATTTTGTCACGGGGCTGCATATAGTTGAAAGGATTGAAAGACCACTCAAGTTGTATTGTGACAATAGATCAGCAGTCCTGTATTCAAACAATAATAGGAGCTCAACCAAGTCAAAGCACATTGACATTAAGTTCCTAGTTGTTAAAGAGAAGGTACAAAGTGGACAGATATCCATAGAACACTTAAGGACAAACTCCATGATTGCGGATCCACTCACTAAAGGTCTACCACCCAAGGTCTTTCATGAGCATACTGCTCACATGGGTGTGCTGCAGTTTGAGGAATCTTGATTTTAGTGGGAGTTTCGTCCATTATGTAATTCATGTTCTATGTTTAATTCTAAAGTACAAATACATTGTATTTGGACTTTTTGATCAGAAATAAAGTTTAAAGTATTCAGTTTTGGTTACTTTGTACATTTAAGTTATGGTATGATCTCATTCGGTAAAGTAGGACCAGTTGAAAATTGACATGCATTGACCAACTTCATGTAATTTTCATGCTACACTTTTCATAATGGGTCTATGTCATTTAGTTGTGTTAGTACGGGTGATCATTGATGGGTTTAGTTATGCTTATTATGACGAAAGCCTCTTTGGTTCAATGTGCTGATATGATTAATGGACGGGACAATTTGGAATATACTCAAGGTAACTATAATGACATTTTTGACGTCATAAAGTCTAACACACTCCTAAGGATACATGTGTGACCAGTGGGAGATTGTAAGATTTATGGGTCACATATGTAAGTAATTAATAAAGTGTGTTAGGGTCATTATATAATTAGCCAATAAACTAGGGGTCAAATAATATATAATAGTTTATGGCTAAAGAGCATAATAGTTATGAAAATTAATAGTGTAGATGCCAGGCAGTTTCTAATTTAATGAGGGGCTGAATTGGAAATACTGCAATTTGGGATATAACTAATAATAGTTATTTATAGGGGTAATGGTCCCCAAGGCAAACACAATAAGACTATTCAGTTTCACAAACCAAAAGGAGAAGACTCTCTGGTTCTCTCTATCCCCATCAAGAGAGCAAGATCCTAAGGGTGTTTTGCTGAGGAAGATCACCCAACCCATTGGCTCTATCATCATCATCCCAGGATTTCATCAATGGCAATTCCCACAAGTACGCTTCCGCCTTTGGTTATTCATCATGAATTAAACATGGTAGGCTTTGATACCAATTGTTGGAAAACCCTATAACGTTATGCTCATGTTCTTTTATGTGGAGAGAGTCATGTTGCTAACTCTCTCAATAAAGACATATATATTTTATTTGGAACATATGTATATTTTCTAAAAGATCTTATTAGAATTATTAAGTCTATATTTGTATTTTTTTTTTCGAAAGACCTTCTTAGATATTTTAAATAATGGAAAAAATGAATTAGTAATTTGTAATTTACTTCATTTAAACTTCCAATGATTTATGTAAGAAAATTAATGCTCTTTGATGTAGTGCAATTCTTTTGAATTGATGTGGTTATATAGATTTGGAAATCCATTTAAATTTTGAATGATTTATGTAAGAAAATTAATGCTTTTCGATGTAGTGCAACTTTTTCTAATTGATGTGGTTATATAGATTTGGAAAAGATATGTAAAATTAGGATTTTAATTATTTTTTATGTAGTGTATAGATTTTCAAAATTTATATGGTTCAACATATTCTTTTAAAGTTTAATTTCAATACATTGTAATTAATTATGTATTTGATTTTAGAAAAAATTACGATAAAAGTCAAACATTGTTAATA
>JBBPBT010001310.1:3548390-3563851 GCA_037974875.1 Cicer bijugum | reverse complement strand
ATTACAAACCAAATGAGCATGAGCATAAACAAAACCTATACATTAACTCAACAAAAAGGAAAAATACAAAGAAAAAAAAAACACAAGATCTTTGCTTCAATGCAACAACACACATGCAAAAGTTTTAGCAAGCATATTCTCAAACACAATCTCAACTCCCAAAATAAAATACAAATTAAATAGCAAAAAAAAAAATCAACAAAGCTTCTCAATTACTTGCAAATGCACGAGAGAATAAATAAAAAACACAAATACAAATTCCTGAACGAACACATTCAAAACGAACAAAGAAAACCGAGATTTCCAAGTGTCATTATAAATTACTGCTATTTTAGGAAATACTTGAGAAAATAGGTAAGAAGCAACACAATACGACAACCACGGTGAGGTCGAGAATAGGTTTGATGGTGTCAACCATGTTAGTTATGGTTAATCCAAAATGATTGTAATAGCATAGCAATTCAATTAGGATGGTTAAGAGTTTGTTAAACAAGTTAATTAGTTAGTTAGTTGAAATGCAAGTATTTAAAGTGTTTGAAAATTTTACAAAATCTAGGCACTTTTCTTGCACAACAAGCAATTGTATAAAAGCATTCAAATCAATCCAATTTAATATACTTTTCAAATTTCTATTGTTTATACATTGTGTTCCAACAGTTGGCCTCAAGAGCTTGGGTTTTAAATATTGGGAAACACGAGTGCAAGTGTGAGGAACTTAAAATTTGGGAAACACAAGTGTGAGTGAAAGAAAGGAATCATGAATGGAGCTGGGAATTTTCCATCAAACCTGCCAATCCTAGATGGGAAAAATTGGGAAAGGTGGTCTGCATCAATGAGGTCATTATTGGGAGCTCAAGAAGTGTTTGAAATTGTGCAAGATGGCTATGAACAACTTGGAACAAATCCTACATAAAGGCAGCAGGCAGCCTTCAAAGATTGCAAGAAGAGGGACTACAAGGCTTTGTTTTACACCCTGAAAAGTATAGATGCAAACAATTTTGAAAGGATCTCAAAGGTATCTAGATCAAAAGAGGTATGAAATATCTTGGTAAAATATTACACAGGTGGTGAAAAGACCAAGAAAAAAATATGAGTTGCTTAAAATGGAGGAGAATGAAAATTTTGTTGATTTCTTCAATCGTGTGCAAGAAGTGACAAATCAAATGGAGAAGAGGTAACTAAGTTGGTGATGATTGAAAAAATATGAGAACATTGACAGAAAGATACGATCATATAGTGGTTGCAATTGAAGAATCAAAGGATCTTAATACAATGAAATTGGAAGACCTACAAAGTTCACTTGAAGCCCATGAATTGAGAATCAAAGAAAGAAGTGAAAATCATACACAAGGACAGGCTTTGCAGGCTCGAATCAGCAAGAAATCAAATCAAGATGGAGGGAAATATAAGAAAGGAAAGGGAAAATCAAAATGGCACAAGAAGCAAGATATTGATGATAGTGAGGTTTCCGAATCTTCCAAGAATCAGAACAACAGTAGCCACAACAACATTGATAAAGGAAAGAAGAAATTCAACAAGAAGGGGATTCAACGTTTCAATTGTCAAAAGTCGGTCACTTTGCTAATGAATGTAGATCAAAGAAAGTGAAAAGAAAAGATGATGAAGCTCAATTGGCACATGCTGACAATTCTAACTCAGATGAAACGTTGCTGATGGCTACCACCAATCCAGAAGATGACTGCATAAGCTTATGGTACCTTGACATAGGGTGCTCAAACCATATGACTGGCCACAAAGAATGGTTTGTGAGCATTGATGAAAAGGTAAATAGCGAGACCATATTTTCAGATAATAGCTTAGTGACAACTGAAGGTATTGGCAAAGTCTTAATTCAAAGAAAATATGATAAGCAATCCTTCATTTGTGATGTATTATATGTGCCAAATATGAAGAACAATTTGTTAAGCCTTGGACAATTGTTGGAAAAGGGATACTCTACGAATATGGAGAATAGACAAATGAAGATATTTGATAGTGCCAAGAGGCTTGTCTTGAAGGCACCATTGTCTAAAAATAGGACCTTCAAGATTGAAATTCAGGTAAATGAAAACCAATGTCTGGCTGCTGAAAAAAGGAATGAGAGCTGGTTGTGGCATCAAAGGTATGGACACCTGAACTTTAGAAGCCTTTAAATGTTGTAGAATAGAAGCACGGTGCTAGGAATTCCTGACATTCAGATGCCACAAGAAATATGTGAAGAATCCTACCAAGCCAAACAACATAGAAACAAATTAAAAACAGAACTGCCAACTAGATCATCAAAAATGATGGAGGTAATCTACTCTAATGTATGTGGCTCAATTGAAGAGATGTCAATAAGAGGTAACAATTATTTTGTGTCATTCATTGATGACTTCACAAGGAAAATTTGGATATATCTCATCAAAAGAAATAGTGAAGTGCTTGAGGTGTTCAAAAGATTTAAAGTGTTGACTGAAAATCAAAGTGAATGTAAGATGAGAATAATAAGAACAGATGGAGGAGGGGAATACAATTCCCATGAATTTCATTAATTTGTTGAAAAAGAAAGAGTGCTACATGAAGTGACTGCACCATACACTCCACAACATAATGGAACTGCTGAAAGAAGAAACATAACCATCATGATTATGGCCAGGAGCATGTTGAAAGGAAAACAAATGCCTCACAAATTTTTGGGAGAAACAACCTCAAATGCAGTCTACATTTTAAATAGGTGCCCAACTAAAAGGCTTGGCATAAGACACTAGAAGAAGCTTGGACAGGGAGGAGACCAAGTGCGAGTCACTTCAGGGTGTTTGGCTCATTGTGCTTCTAAAATGTGCCAACTTAAAATAGAAAAAATAAATAAATAAAAGATGACAGGGCTGAACATATGGTACTGTTGGGTTATGATTCAACTGGAGCTTATAAGTTGTATGATCCAAACAAGAACAAAGTGATCACAAGTAGGGACATACTAGTAGATGAATCAAGAGGATGAGACTAGAAAATGAGTGAAGCCAGCTCAAGCAATGCAGCCAGTCCAGACAAACCAGCTAGTCCACTCAGGCCAATCAGCAGGACAATTACACTGGAACTCAATGAAAGCCAACCAACAGCTGACCAACCTGCTCTTGAACATGTAAGGAGATCTGAGCGAACCAAGCAACCCTAAATCATGTTACAACTGTATGAAGTCACAACTGACTCAACCATCAATGCAGATGGAGAATTGATTCATTATGCTTTGGTGGCTGAATTAGAGCCAGTTAGTGAGGATGAGGCTTTAAGGGATCGTAGATGAAGACTAGCAATCGAGGAAGAGCTCAAAAGCAAAGAAAAAAAATCAGGCCTGGGAACTTATGACCTTTTCAATACACAAGATACCAATTGATGTAAAATGGGTCTATAAAATCAAACTGAAGCCTGATGGACAAATTTCAAGGTACAAGGCCAGACTTGTAACAAAGGGATTCTTGTAAAGGCCTGGACTGGATTATGAGGAAGTATTTGCACTAGTGGTCAGGATTGAAATAGTGAGGCTGGTAGTGTCGATAACTAGCTACAAAGGCATTCCATGCATCAATTGGATGTTAAATCAACATTTCTTAATGGAGCACTAGAAGAAGAGGTTTATGTGAGCCAACCACCAGGTTATGAGAAGAAAGGAAAAGAAGATAAGGTGTACAAATTAAGAAAAACATTGTATGGCATGAAGCAAGCTCCCAAGGCCTGGCATATGAGGATTGATAAATTACCCATTGAGCAGCAATTTGAAAAATGTGTCAATGAGCACGAAGTTTATGTCAAGAAGAGAGCAACAACACCTGCACTGTTGATATGCTTATATGTGGATGATTTATTGTTGACTAACAACAATGAAACATAGATCTATGAGTTCAAAATCAGAATGGAGAAGGAATTCGAGATGACAAATCTAGGCATGTTATCATACTTCCTTGGTATTGAGTTTCTAAGCAAAGAAAATGGAATTTTTATGCACCAAAAGAAGTATGCTAATGATGTACTAAGAAGATTCAAGATGCAAGACTGCAATGGGGCTGATACACCGACAAAAGCAGGTCTGGTCCTAACAAAAGAAGGCAATGATGAGCTGGTTGATTCTACGACATTCAAGCAATTGGTAGGATCATTGAGATACATGTGCAACACATGACCTGTAAGTACAGAAGTACGCCTAAGAGGGGGGGGGGGTGAATTAGGTGTAGGTAGATTTTTCTGTTTTTCGTTATATGGAAGTTGGATTTTGTGAATTTAGAAACAAGGCTTAATAATAATTGCAGTAAGTAAATGGCACTTTAAGATTTATCCTGGTTCCCCTTTTAACCAAGGGTACGTCCAGTCCTCTTGCACACCACAAGAGATTAATTCAATACTTGTTAGAAAATGTACAACTCCCACCCTGGGATTCTTGCTACGAAACTTCTAACAATACTTCAAAGATAGCACACCACTATCTTAGATTAAACTATTTTATACAAATGATACAATCAGGTTTGAATGAGTGGTATATTGATAAACAACTCAATAGCAATTCAAGTACTTGAGAACCTTTTAAAATGATATGAAAATCTAATGCAAGTACTTAGAAAAATCATAATTTTATTCAAAGTTGTTCAATGAATTGATTCAAGGATTGTTGATTTTTAATCTGAAGTTATGGGGTATTTATACTCCATAAAATATCCCTTCAGATTCGTGGCCATTGATCCAATAGGTTTGATGAAAAATTACAATGTTCTAGAGCCATCCCAGATCTGAAAAATTGTAATGTTTCCAGGTGTATTCGAATACAACATATGTGTATTCGAATACACGTCTTTGTAACGTTCAAAAAATTCAAATTTTATATCTTGTACTCGAATACACATTGGTGTAGTCGAATACAGATTAGTGAGTTTTAGCCTCTGACTTAGCTTGTATTCGACTACAAATATGTGTAGTCGAATACACATATAGCAATTTTGGCCATTGACTTGAAGTGTAGTCGACTACACATTGTTGTAGTCGAATACAACATTTAAATTTTTGCCTCTGACTTAAGTTGTATTCGAATACAACATGGTGTATTCGAATACACTTATGTACTTAGTCAAAAATATGATTTTTAAATGTGGTTTGGACTTTTGAAACTATTTTAAATGCATGTATAAATGTGACTTGTTCTCATGTACTTGAAGTATTGGTTAGTATCATATACCTTTACATTTTATCATCTATTGTTTTAATTTGAAGCTTATTATGAAGCTTATTGATCTTCTTTTTGATCTTGTTGCATTGTCTATAGTTGGTGGTTTTGTCGTCATCAAAAACATGTAGTTTACATTCTCCCCCTTTTTGATTATGACAAAATGTTTGTTGTGAAGAGAGTATAGTTGAAATCATTGCTCCCCCGTTGTAGGTGAATGATTTTAAAATTGTTTTTGGAGTACCTACAAGTTTTGGAATGCAACAACAACACCAAATTTTCTCCCCCTTTTGACATGATCAAAAAGAAGAAAAAAATAGAGAAAGAGATATACAAGTTGCAAGTATAATCATACACAAAAGGCAGTAAAGTGAACAAAGAGAAGATAATGGTGATACATAACACATCGCAAGTAGAGCAATACAAAAGATACCAGAATCCAAATGACAAATGAGTTCATAAAACCAAGAGTACATAAAGCAAAATGTTAAATTAGTACACAATACAAAAAGTTAAAGTAGTACATAGCAGAATGTGAAAGTAGTACATAGACATGCCAACTAAGAGACTTAATCAGAAGCTGTCGGAATGTGGAAATGATCAATTTTTTCTGATAAACTACTAATATCTTGAGATAGAGCGTCATGATTACGAGCAATAGTAATTTCAATAGTGTTGAAGCGAGAGTCGATAGAAGTGGTCAAATTATCGAATTTAGTTTGGAAGAAGGTTTGGAAGGAATCAAGGCGAGTCATGATCATTTGATTGGAGATATAATCATCATCAGATGCAGTTTCCTCGCCATCTTCATCTCCTTGAGCAGCAGCGTTTGAAGGTCCAGCATTGTCATCCTATGCAGCATCAGATGGTTGACCATGATCACCTTTATGCACAAAAGCTTCAAGCTCCTCATTCCATATGATCCTCATGCTAGGCAAAACACCTAAATCCAGCATATTTTCTTTGGTGGGTGTAAACATAACCTCATCAGATAAGTCCACACCAAAGTGTTCCAGAATTCGTGAAACTTCCTTTGCATAGGGTAAGCCAGTTGCCTCACGAGATCCAAACATAATATATTTCACAAAAAATGCCCAATTAAGCTGACGACCTTCAAACATGAAATTTATAATTTGTAATTCAAACTCCGAAATTTGGGAGTAATTTCCAGCCTTCGGAACCAGAATGTAGCTAAGAAAATAGTGTAGAAGCCGATAATCAACAGTAAGATTTCCCACACCATAATGTTGTTAGGCATACTTAGAATCTGCCTGAGCTCTCTTTTGTTCCATTGTGTTTCTGTCAAACCGACAGAGAGAAACATATGCATCATATTTAGAAATATTGCCCCATTCACACAATTTGTTGGGACAAAACTTTTCACCATTAAAGGGGATATTCAAAATTTCTCCGATGGTTTTGGTATTTAATCGAACGGTTTTTCCTTTAACCCTAGAAACTAGCAGTTTTCCCTCTTGGGTAAGATTGCAATAAAAAACCCTAACCAAGTCTGGATAAATAGGACCTTTGTAACCTATAAACTCTTCAACATGTTGTGCTTTGAGTAACCTAGGAAAGTTAAATTCAGAGAAAGAGTCTAAAGTACCGTACTTTGGGATAATAAGGCGCTTGTCAGAGTAGAATGTGCGAAAACGATCAATTTCTTCCGGTGTGTGTAGAAGCCGGGATAGATCTGTGATGTTAGGATTCCTTGTTCGTTTTCGTGAAGGATCTACTGCTGCATGATTGGTTCGTGGTCCTCGTTTGCGAGCATCCATGGTGAGAAAGGAGATTTTTGGGGAAAAATGGGTTTTGAGAGAAAATGGGAGATTTGTGAGAAATCTGAAGAGTAATGACAAGAAAGAAGCAAGGGGAGATGTGATTTGCTAGGTTAGGTGAATGGGTAAGTGTGAGAAAGGAGGATGGATGAGCTTTTGAGTGAAGAGAGAAAGAACTAGGGCTGTATTCGAATACCAAATAAAAATAAACTCTAAAAAACGTGAATCAGCTTTTATATCTGGGCAAAAACGCGAAGGTGTATTCGACTACACCTCTTTGTATTCGAATACACATTTTTCTGGGAACGTGTATTCGACTACACATCCTTTGTATTCGAATACAAGAAATCTGGGAACGTGTGTATTCGAATACAAACATTTGTATTCAACTACATAAGCACATTTTTGCTTAAAAACTCAGTTTTTTATGAAAATTGCATCATGTAATACATAAAATCATATATCAAAAAGCAATAATCAACAAGAAATAAGAGATATGACAAACTTATGTATATCATGCAATGGTTAAAGATCATTTTCACTCAAAATACCAAGTTCTCTTCGAATTTTATAAAATGAGTCTTTCGGTAATGGTTTTGTAAATATATCAGCCAATTGATTATGTGTATCAACAAATGTTACCTCAACATTACCTTTAAGCACATGATCCCGTAAGAAATGATGTTGGATATCGATGTGTTTAGTTCGTGAGTGCATGATTGGATTCTTCGAAATGTTTATTGCGCTTGTGTTATCACATCTTAAGGGAATGCATCTGAGATCAACCCCATAGTCATGTAGTTGTTGTTTGAGCCAGAGAATCTGGGCACAACAACTACCCGCTGCAATGTATTCAGCTTCAGCAGTACTAAGTGCAACACAGGCTTGCTTTTTACAAGAACATGAAACTAGTGCATTTCCTAAGACATGACACGTGCCGCTGGTGCTTTTACGGTCTATTTTGCATCCCGCATAATACGAATCAGAGTATCCAATTAGGCTACATATGCTACCCTTGGGATACCATAGGCCTACATTTGTCGTTCCTTTCAGATACTTCATAATTCTTTTAACAGCTACTAGATGTGATTCTTTCAGATCTGCCTGAAATCTTGCACACAGACAAACACTAAACATGATATCTGGTCGGCTGGCCGTTAGATATAATAATGACCCAATCATACCTCGATATTTGGATATGTCGATTGAAATTCCTGATGCATCTTTATCAACATATGTACCGGAGCCCATTGGAGTTGTACTTTCTTTGCAATTTTCCATTTCAAATTTCTTTAGTAATTCTTTACAATATTTTGCTTGATTGATGAAGATGCCGTGCTCAAGTTGCTTGATATGAAGTCCAAGAAAATAGTTTAATTTTCCCATCATGGACATTTCGAATTCTCCTTCCATTATTGAAGAAAATTCTTCACATATGTCCTTGTTGGTTGATCCAAATATTATATCATCAACATAAATTTGAACCAATAATGTGTGACCATTTTCTCTTTTGACAAATAAAGTTTTATCAACCTCTCCTTTGTCAAATCCTTGTTCACATAAAAAAGTGCTTAATCTGTCATACCAAGCTCTTGGAGCTTGTTTTAGACCATAAAGAGCCTTTTTCAATTTGTAAACATGTGAGGGATTTTTGGAATCTTCAAACCCAGGGGGCTGCTTGACATAGACTTCTTCATTTATGTACCCATTTAGAAAGGCACTCTTCACGTCCATTTGATATAACTCAAAGTTCATGGAACAAGCATATGCTAGTAGTAGACGTATTGCCTCTAATCTTGCTACCCGAGCAAATGTTTCGTCAAAGTCTATCCCTTCCTCTTGATTGTATCCTTGAGCGACCAATCTAGCTTTGTTGCGAACAACTATGCCATTCTCATCTAGTTTATTTTTAAACACCCATTTTGTACCAATGATGTGTTTGTTTCCAGGATTAGAGACAAGTTCCCATACTTGGCTTCTTTCAAATTGATTGAGTTCTTCTTGCATGGCAAGTATCCATTGATCATCTTTAAGAGCTTCACTAATTTTGGAGGGTTCAATTTGAGAAATAAAAGCCATGTTTAAGCAAGCATCTTGCAATTTTAATCTTGTTGTGACTCCTTTATTTATATCACCTATGATGTTATCAATAGGGTGATATTTGTGGGTTCTCCATTCTTTAGGGAGATCAACACTTTGCCTTTCAATATTGACTTCACTTTCTTGTTCTGGTTGATTCGTTTGAAGTTCTTTGCTTGGATCATCGCTTTCAAAAACATCATCATCACAAGAAATAATATTTTCCTCTTTTATGGGGTTAGTTTCATCAAACGTTACATGCATTGATTCTTCAACTAATAAAGTTCTTTTATTAAAAATTCTAAATGCTTTACTAGATAAAGAGTAACCGAGAAATATACCTTCATCAGCCTTTTCATCAAATTTTCCAAGGTTGTCTTTACCGTTATTTAACACAAAACACTTACATCCAAAAATGTGAAAGTGAGAGATATTGGGTTTTCTACCTTTGTAAAGTTCATATGGAGTTTTCTTAAGAATAGGTCTAATGATTACCCTGTTGGAAACATAGCATGCTATGTTTACAGCATCTGCCCAAAAGTATTTTGGTAGATTTGAGTCGCTTAGCATAGTTCTAGCAAGCTCTATCAAGGATCTATTCTTTCTTTCAACGACCCCATTTTGTTGTGGTGTTCTTGGTGCAGAAAAATTGTGAAAAATGCCATTTTCTTCACAAAATTCTTCAAATGAAGTATTTTGAAATTCCCTTCCATGATCACTTCTAATTGATACAATTTTGGCAGATTGTTCGTTTTGGACTAGCTTTGCATAGTTTTTAAATGCCTTAAAAGCTTCATTTTTATTTTCCAAAAATAATGTCCAAGTGAACATTGAGTAATCATCAACAATAACTAGTCCATATGAGTTTCCACCAAGACTTTTGGTTCTTGATGGACCAAACAAGTCCATATGTATCAATTGTAGTGGTCTAGAGGTTGAAATGAGATTTTTAGGTTTGAAAGAACTTTTTGTTTGTTTGTTTGCCTTTTTGACAAGCGTCACATAATTTATCCTTTATAAATTTCATTTTTTGTAAGCCTACAACAAGATCATGCTTGACCAATTTGTTTAAATGATCCATGTGAATATGAGCAAATCTCTTATGCCATAGCCAAGCATCATTATTGTCGCTTACCAAAAGGCATTTCATTTATAAGGATAAATCTTCAAAATTAAGTATGAAAATGTTTTTGAAACGCTTACCAACAAACTGAGTTTCATTTGTAGCTTCACTTTGGATGATGCACTCATCTTTATTGAAGACTATCTTGTATCCTTTGTCACAAAGCTGGCTGATGCTTATGAGATTATGTTTTAGACCTTCAACATATAAGACATCTTCAATCGAGAGGGATGGTGTTGTACCGACTTTTCCAATGCCTAAATTTTTTCCTTTGTTGTTGTCTCCATATACTACATGTCCCTTTGACTCAAGTGTTAAAGCTAAAAAATTTTTTATATCACCCGTCATGTGTTTGGAGCAACCACTATCTAAGTACCACATGTTTGAAGTTTCTTGTTTGCATACATACAAAAATGAAATTAAACTTTATTAGGTACCCAATGTGCTTTGGGTCCTTGATGGTTAGTACCTTTCTTTACCCATATGTAATGTCCTTTTGGAATACTAATGTTTCTAATATGACATGTATTAGGTGTATGACCATGAAGACCACAATAAGAACAAGTAGGATTAAATCTACTATTAGTAGTATGTGTAAGAGATTTATTTTGAATAATTTTCTTATTATCAAGATCATCATTTTTCATAACTATAATCTTTTCTTGATTAGATTGACTACTTGCTTTAACAAAAATAGTTTTGTTCAAATTTGGTTTATCAAATTTAGAATATCCAAGACCACTTTTGTCATTTGAGTATCTTTGCATATTTAAAACATTTTCCAATCCTAATTGTCCATTTTCGTACCGTTCAATCACCCTATTTAATTGAACAATTTTGAAAGAGAGGGAATCACATTTATTGCATGCAACATTCTGTTTTAGTGTTTCAGAATTTTTTTCCGTAATATCAACCTTTTCTTGTAAACTTAAGATTTGTTTCTTTTGTGTTGATACAAGTTTACACAGATTTTTACATTCAATAAGTAATTCCTTTATTGCGTTTTGAGCATCATTGTATTCTATAATTAATTCATTATTAGTCTTATGAGAAGAATCTATATTACTAACCTCTTCTTCATCATCTGATTGATGTGAGGCCATTAATGCAACGTTGGCGCATTCTTCACTTTCTGTTTCTGAAGATGAACTTACTTCATTGTCTTCCCAAGCTATGTATGCCTTCTTGAAGTCTTTCTTTTTGTTGACATTCTTCTTAGCGAGATTTGGGCAATCTGCTTTAATATGTCCTTGTTTTCCACATTCAAAGCAAGTGAAGTTTTGATTTGATGTAGAATTATCTTTCTTCTTGAAGCTTTTCCTTTTGAATGTTCTATCATTTTTAAGAAACTTACCAAATTTCTTAACAAGAAGGATAATATTTTCATCTTCATCTGAATCATTGTCTTTGATTTGTTCTCTTGATTCGGTCTTTAAAGCAATATTTTTGGTCTTCTTTTCTTGACTTTCATTTTGTTCTAACCTTCCAAGTTCTATTTCGTGCTCTTGAAGTTTTCCAAATAGTGCAGAAAGAGACATTTTGGATAGGCTTTTCTTTTCGGATATTGCTGTAACTTTTGGTTGCCAGGCCCTTGTCAATGACCTTAGTACTTTTTGATTTAGTTCATCATTGGTGAAGATTTTTCCAAGTGCTGTCAAGTGATTTGTTAAGTGAGAGAACCTTTTCTGCAAGTCTAGAATAGACTCTCCAGGCTGCATTCGAAATAACTCATATTCTTGTGATAATGTGTTGAGTTTAGATCTTTTTACCTCAATGGTGCCTTCATGAGTTATTTCCAGCGTATCCCATATTTCTTTTGCTGTTTTGGAGTGAGATATCCGGAAAAATTCATCCATTCCTAGTGCAGATTGCAATATATTTTTAGCCTTCTTATCAAACAGCACTTTTCTTTTATCATCATCAGTCCAAGAGTTTTTTATCTTGATTTCTTCTTTGTTATTGATAACGGTTTTTGGAATATGAGGCCCATTTTCAACTGCATCCCATATGTCATCTCCTTGTGCTTCAAGATATGCTTGCATACGTATTTTCCAGAAATCGTAGTGCTCTCCAACAAAACATGGTGGCTTGGTACTGCTACCACCATCTCTAAAAACAGGTTGTGCGGAAGCCATGTATATTTGATCGAGGAGTAAGTTACCTTAACCCGCTCTAATGCCAATTGTAAGTACAGAAGTACGCCTAAGAGGGGGGGTGAATTAGGTGTAGGTAGATTTTTTTGTTTTTCGTTATATGGAAGTTGGATTTTGTGAATTTAGAAACAAAGGCTTAATAATAACTGCAGTAAGTAAATGGCACTTTAAGATTTATCCTGGTTCCCCTTATAACAAAGGGTACGTCCAGTCCTCTTGCACACCACAAGAGATTAATTCAATACTTGTTAGAAAATGTACAACTCCCACCCTGGGATTCTTGCTACGAAACTTCTAACAATACTTCAAAGATAGCACACCACTATCTTAGATTAAACTATTTTATACAAATGATACAATCAGGTTTGAATGAGTGGTATATTGATAAACAACTCAATAGCAATTCAAGTACTTGAGAACCTTTTAAAATGATATGAAAATCTAATGCAAGTACTTAGAAAAATCATAATTTTGTTCAAAGTTGTTCAATGAATTGATTCAAGGATTGTTGATTTTTAATCTAAAGTTATGGGGTATTTATACTCCATAAAACATCCCTTTAGATTCGTGGCCATTGATCCAAGAGGTTTGATGAAAAATTACAATGTTCTAGAGCCATCCCAGATCTGAAAAATTGTAATGTTTCCAGGTGTATTCGAATACAACATATGTGTATTCGAATACACGTCTTTGTAACGTTCAAAAAATTCAAATTTTATATCTTGTACTCGAATACACATTGGTGTAGTCGAATACAGATTAGTGAGTTTTAGCCTCTGACTTAGCTTGTATTCGACTACAAATATGTGTAGTCGAATACACATATAGCAATTTTGGCCATTGACTTGAAGTGTAGTCGACTACACATTGTTGTAGTCGAATACAACATTTAAATTTTTGCCTCTGACTTAAGTTGTATTCGAATACAACATGGTGTATTCGAATACACTTATGTACTTAGTCAAAAATATGATTTTTAAATGTGGTTTGGAATTTGAAACTATTTTAAATGCATGTATAAATGTGACTTGTTCTCATGTACTTGAAGTATTGGTTAGTATCATATACCTTTACATTTTATCATCTATTGTTTTAATTTGAAGCTTATTATGAAGCTTATTGATCTTCTTTTTGATCTTGTTGCATTGTCCATAGTTGGTGGTTTTGTCGTCATCAAAAACATGTAGTTTACACGACCAAACATAGCTCACATTGTTGGATTGGTTAGTAGGTACATGGAAAAGCCTAGAACATCTCATTATTTGGCCGCTAAAAAATTTTGAGGTACATCAAGGAAACAAGTGAGCTGGGACTGCACTATGCTAAGAAGCTGGCTGAAAATGAAGCTGACCTAATTGGGTTTACTGATGCAGATTGGTGCGGAGACAAGGATGACTGGAAGAGCACCCCTGGCTATGTTTTCATGATAAACGAGTCACCAATCTCATGGTGTTCAAGGAAGCAAAGCATATTTGCACTATCTACTTGTGAAGCTGAGTATGTAGCTACCTCAATGGGAGCTTGTTAAGCTATATGGCTAGCTGGTTTAATGACAGAACTAGAGTTAAGAAGCAATAAGGTTGTGAAGATGATGACTGATAACAAATCAGCCATAGACTTAGCAAAACACCCAAGTGTTCATGGAAGAAGCAAACACATAGAAACTAGATACCACTTCTCAATGGATCAAGTTACAAAAGGAAAAATAAAATTGGACCATTGCAGCACCAAGGATCAAAAGGCTGATATTCTTACAAAACGTTTGAAGAAGGTGAAATTTCAAGAGATGAGGAACAAACTTGGAGTAACACTACCTTAATCATGTTGAATTAGGAAGAGTGTTAGTTATGGTTAATCCAAAATGATTGTAAAAGCATAGCAATTCAGTTAGGATGGTTAAAAGTTTGTTAAACAAGTTAGTTAGTTGAAGTGCAACTATTGAAAGTGTTTGATAATTTTACAAAATTTGGGTACTTTTCTTGCACAACAAGAAAATGTATAAAAACATTCAAATCAACCCAATTTAATATACTTTTCATATTTGTATTCTTTCTAAATTGTGTTCCAACAAACCGGAGTTGTGGTTGAAGATTGAGGGATCAATTTTGGGAGTGACGATTTCGCGCGAGTCTGATATCGATGTCGATGCAACAAGAAACACTACGAAGATATTTAGATCAAAGAAGACACAAATCAATGAGAGACGCTTAAGTTTAGAGAGAGTCGATCGTCGCAGATCATGGAGAAAATTTCTAGAACTGAGAGTGAAGGACAACGAATATCGATCAAGAGTGATAACATGATTTTGAAAGAAATGAATATCGAGTTGTTAAGCGAGAGCAATGGAAAATGAGTTTTTGGAGAATGGAAACTCTATTCACGAGTTTTAAGAAAACGAGTGTGAGTGTTTTTTAGAAAAGAAAGTGAAAGTGTTTCTATTGGAAAAATAAAATCTTTAAGAAAACAAAGTTAAAAAAACGTACTTTTATATTATCCATGGATGATTCCCTTATTTTAATCACAGGAAAATTGTGGTAAACAAAATACAAATTTTTAATCACAGAGAAACCATAGTAAACATAATACAAATTTTTTTTACACACTTTTAACTTTACTCACGAAATAATCGTGGAAATTAATTTAAAAAAATTGATTTATTTTATAAAATAATAAGTTTGGCTTTTCCGTATATAATAAATTATTTACTTACGAACTTTGATCTGTGAGTAATTTTCCATAGATACACGAACACTTTTTTCATAGTAAAGACAAATAAAAACCACATAAAGAATGGGAATAAAAATTGAATCTATACAAAAATTATTTATTTAAATAAAAAGAATAATTAAAAGATAAAAAGAAGATAATTTTAAATAAAAAAAGATCATTTATTTTTAATAAAAAAATTAAAGTGGATCAATCGACAACTTGGATAAGAGGCGGATGCTGACATTGAGGGTTTTTTTTTTTAATTTTGTTTTATCAAACTACTCCCTTTTGAAATTTAAATACTAAAATATTCCATTTTAATAATTATATTGGAATAGTGACTTTCTTAAGAAAACCCAAATTTCAAATGACGATTTCTAAACAACTTTTAAATTTTTATTGAAATAACAAAAATAATATATATATAT
>JBBPBT010001310.1:3521693-3548005 GCA_037974875.1 Cicer bijugum | reverse complement strand
CCCTGAATTCGAATTAGATCAATTTTTTTTTACTGAATTTGAAGCGAATAGTTTTCACTCTTTCATATGTTTTATATATTGTTATTGTCGGCAAAAATGGTAAATCAATTTATATACAATCTTTATGACATTCTTATATTTTGAATTTGATATTTCGTAGTTGCATAAATTAATTATGAAATATTTATCAAAAAATAATAAATTTATACAACCGTAAAGTTTTGAGTTTAAATTTTAAAAATTAACTATAGTTACATTTACAATATCTTCTAAGACAAAAATAAAAATTAAATTTATATACAACTATGAGAGATATCAGATTCGAATATAAAACATAATATTTTATCTAACAATATCAATATTTATTAATTGAATCAGATGCTAAAAATTTAATTTTTAGATATAAATATACAACTAATTTATAGATTTTTAATTTCTATATTTCTGCTTATAAAAAGATCTCAATGATTCGTCTGGAAAAAAAACTCTCATTCAAAATAGCTTTAATGTAAAGGGCTATTTTTTTTTCTCAACACATTGACCTCTTTTCCAATAGCACTTAACAAATGAGACCTAACTTTTCAAGGCAAAAAAGGGAAAAAATTGAAACATATAGTCCATTTTTTTTGGTCAACAAACATATAGGCCCCGAATTATTTTATTTGCAATGAGAAGGATGAGAACTTTGGGATTGAGAAACTTTGTCCATCTTCTTTCTCTCACAGCGTTCTTGATTGTGTTGATTTGCTTCTTTCGGTTTAACAACCTTGGACAAGTTATAAATGAAAGGAAGGTAAATTCTGTTCAAGCTTTGATCAATTTGATGTAAAATTTTGTTGATTCATTTTCGTTTGATTTTTTGAGGTGAATTTTTTCGTTTGAGTTTTGTTGATTAGAGTAGTGCTGCATTCATACAAGTAACATAGTGTTTATTTTATCATTAATTATTATTTGAAGATTATAAGCATGATACCAATACTTGGTAGTAGATTGTAACATAGAGTTTAAAGATTATGCACGTTCAGGTTACATTAATAACCAATCACAATATGTCAACATATAAAATAAAAAACTGAAAGAAAAAAATTATACAATTGTTTGATGTATTGACTAATTGTGAATATAAAGTCTTAAATTTGGGTTTTGTAATTGTGAAAAATTGAATGAAAATAAAGACCCCATTAAAAATTGTTTGTTTGTTAGGTTGTGCAGCGAAAATTTGGTCACCAGTTAACTGGCTCTACTTTGAATCCATATTATTATATTTGATAATAATTAAAAAAAATTGGATTATACTATCTCTTGTCATTTATATAAGAGACGTTCGAGTTAAAATGTAATCACTAAAAATTATAATATTTGGTTCATAATGTTGATCAATAAGATTGGATGGAGTAATAAAAAAGACACCATCCAAAATTGCTTCAAGTGTAACGTACAGTTGCAGAACTATTATGCATCAATATAGAACTTTACCATATGTCATTTTAGACGTATATAAATATAATGAATTTGATTTTATTTAAGTGAGTTAGTTAAAGTGCAGTGCTGAGTTCTGACTTAATGGGTCCAATATCAAAAATAGGTACAAAAAAGTCATTAAAAAAATTAAGAAAAAACAAGGTCATGTATATATGAGTTTGTCAAAAATAAATAAATAAATAAATAAATAATGACATTTGGTAAAAAGAGAAAAAGGAACAAAGCTTTTTTTTTTATCACAGAACATAACTAATATAATAATAATACTTAATATAATTAATAATAATAACAACAACAACAATAATAATAATAATAATAATAATAATAATAATAAATTTGCCAAGAGTAATATAATAAAGTAAAAATGATAGTTTACTAAGTACTAACTGTTCATTGTAAGTGATTAACCAAAAAAATATTAGTTACTAATGGTTGTAGAGTAGCTACTAATGGTAGTTACTAAATGATTTCTGTAATGTTCGATTTATTGTTAGGGTGGAAGAAAATTTTCACTTTCCTATCAGCATCCTTCAGAAAAACAAGAATTGATTCAAGTGCTGAGAAGAGCAACCATGCCAGATAGAACAGTTGTCCTAACCATGGTAGATGAATCACATGCAAGCCCAGGATCTATGCTTGAAGTTTTACTACAAAGCTTCAAATCTGGTCAAGGGACTAAAAGATTTTTGAATCACTTGGTTATCATAGCTACGGACCCCCAAGCTTTTGAATACTGCAAGTTGCTGCATCCACATTGCATACACCCCTCCACCTTTGAACCTTATTTTACCATAAAAAAACAATCCATCATAACCCTAGAACACAATGTGGTCACTTGGAGAAGAAACAATGTTTTGATAGAAGTGCTTGAATTGGGTTACAACATAATTTTCACGGTATGAATTATGTGAGAGGAGCTTTCTACACCCCTAATATCACTTACGATGTACACATCAGAAGGAAAAAAAAACATAAATTTTGTTCCATCCAGAAGTATACATTGACAAAATATGTTTCAAAAGTGCATTTTTGAAAACATGTGGTTTTAAAAAATGAGGGGTGGAGAAAGTTGCTCCGGATTTTCATAAGTTTGAATCAAAGATAAAGGTTTGTTTGTTCATCAACCTAAAGTGTATATGACATTTGTTTTTCTTGCAGGATGCAGATGTACTGTGGCTTAAAAGTCCAATGGCGAACTTCAATCCTACATATGAACTAAGTATTTCATGCAATTTCTCAAGTGATGGAGAAAGAGAAGATTCCCTACGAGAAGGTGGAGTCTTCTTCATGAAAGCAAATGCTATTGCCTTGGAATTCTTAAAGTACTGGAAATTGAACAGGATTTTGCATCCAAACCCAAATGCTGAAGAATCCTTGTGTGAAACTATAAAGCAAAATGTAGACATAACTGAGGCATACGGCTTCCGTGTTCATGGTGTAGATGCAAACCATTTTGGTGGACTTTGTCAGCTAAATAAAGATATGCTAGAAAAAGTTTATACTATCCATGCTAACTGTTGTGATGGTCTCTCAAGCAAGGTTCATGACCTGAGGATTGTTCTAGATGATTGGATCCACCTCAATGCATCGAAAAAAATGGCTTTGAGGTGGCCACAGAAGTGCACAGGATGAAAATATACATAGAAGAACATACAGTTCTCAATTTTTAACAAAGAATTCATATTAGGAAAAACATGTTGCAAATTCATATTTTAGTTTAGCTTTTTTTAATAATCATATTATTGGTACAAAGTATCTATCGCTAACTGAAATAGTTAGTGTATCTTAAATGTCCATTTCTTGGTGAAATACTAAACATCTGCTTCTTTGTAATAGGTAAGCTGGGAAATATTACATTTGGTATACTTTTTCAATAATATTTTTGTAGTTTGGAACATTATTCTTTGAATTTAGAAGTGATGAAATCTCCCACCTAATCAATCTACTCTCCAGAGTCTGGACTTGAGGTTGTTTCAGGGCCTTTCAGCAGCTTAACTTAAGCTAATGGCCCAAACCATGAACAAAACAATTTGCTTCCTATTCAAGCAAAATGTATATTATTTCCTCTACTAAAACCATAGTTTCATATCATCTACTTATTAATGAAGTGGTTTGGGTCAAATAGTTAATGGGTTTTAGTTAAGGATGAATTGTTCAAAAATACCTGAGTTCGACTCTAGCTAGAACAATCTTTGATTAGGTTTTACTGACCTCTAACCGAACTCGAGATTATCAAAGCTATTTTCCCTTGATAATCGACGGGTTAAGACCAAAAAAACAACTCATCTGTCTGCTTTTTCATGATAAAATAACCTAGATACTAATAAATATACACTTAATCCTAGTTTGATAATCCAGTCTATCGCTTGTATCATTCAGTCTAGTTCCAAATTAAAACCAAATGAGGTCAAGGATTTCAGTAACTCAGGAGAAGAAACTTAAAGTTCCCAAAAATGATTGTATAATCAATTAAGCCTATTCTCAGTAACTTAATTGCCTCTTCAGCTCTAAAGCTTGAAAAAGCCAAGCATGAAAAAGACCATAGACATGAAAACTAATCATATGTTTGGTTCCGCGATAAGGTGTTGGTTTCTTGCTTCCCAGTATGAATTGAATGCAAAGTTTGAATGCGGAAACCAACACAGGCTAAGTAAAAAATGGTTGAGAAGTTAATCACTAAACCAATAAATAGCATTTACAGTTAATGGTGTGGCCTTATGGGAAATACTCCAAAGTCCAAACAGAAAAAGAAATTAAAACAGTTTGTTTTCCTAATATCCATCAATTTTGAGATTGCAGATGATATGAGTAGACTATCCTCAACACCAAGAATATTTTGTAGTCTGATGAGCACTCATTTTTTCTTAACAGATAAATTATCCTTGATTTATAACTGTTACATCACTGGAAAATTCAACATGACATGGGAATTTAAATAAATTTTTGATGCACCAATGAGCGTATTGTCTAAATATCAAATGAAATGTATATTGAACAATACAATAATTTGAGTCCAAGGAATTGAATTCACATAACAGAACCTACATGCAGACAAAGCCACTCACAGTAAAATATGAAGAATCATATGAATGAGGGGAATTGTGTAGTCAAAAATTTAGCACATCCTCTTCAGGTAGATCCCAGTTATCATCATCCTCTTCCTTCTCAGGTTTTGGAACATCCTGCCTGTAGTTGTTGTACGGTCCTCTTGGAGATTTCCCCATATCTCGCCTGAAAATGATGAAAGACAGACAAGTATCAGATAATCTTTGTTGACAGAAAGGAAGGGGAAGCATGGCCATGTCATGACACACAAACCAGGATTAAAATAAAGGTCTGTGACCGCAATTTGGACTGCGACAAAACTATTTTTTGTGTTGCTGCATCAGCCGCAATTGATCACAATTTTCCACAATATCAAAGATAGTGACGCAACCATTACCACGACTGCTATTTAAAACTCAGACCCCAACTTAAATTTCCTTATATATATTTTTCATACATTTATTTGATAACCCAAACAAAATAATATTAAATTTTTATGTACTAAAAATTAAAATGAAGAATGTTAAAAACTATATTCATGTCATATATCTTTGGACCCCTGACAATACCTTTATAGCTCTTGCTCTATATCCAACCAGAACATAAGAACTCATTCACATACAAAGCATTGTCACAAATTAATTTAAAGTTTTAACTTTCAACATATGCTGGGAAAATTTTCACAGTATCATTATCATACTATTATGGAATCAGCTTGTATGGAACTTACACCTCATCAACTCTGATTCCCATTCACTCCAAATACTGAACAAATATTGAGAACGCAAAATCTACGCCTAACCACATAAGATCTTAAATGACGAGCGTTTGCTGAATAAACACTATTAAATCTCTTTCTCATAAACCCCCAATATACAAAATATCCTAAATTGCTATGGTAGTCAAGACTATCATCTTATCTACACTCCCTAGTCTCTAGTCATAAATCAAAACAGTAGAACAAGATTCTCCTACTTCCATCGTCTTGATTTTGAACTCCAATAAACATGAGAATGATGGATTATATTTAACTAAAACAATTTACCTACCAACATGGTGTGACAAAAGAAGTAGATGCTAGGGTCCCTTAACTACTTGGTCAGTGGTTTGATTCTTGAGAAGTGAAAATGAAAAAATATATATTGAGAGAGGTAAACTATTTAAATAGATCTCATTATTTCAAGAGATTAGTCTTAGCATGTGTGTGATACATATATTAGTTTACCCCAAAAAGAAACATAAATGTCATTTGAACATCAATTTATAACACTTAAATTTGATAACTACTTAAATGGTAAACACAATTCACATACATGGTTCATGAAGTGTTGGATATGGTTAATAGATACATTGGTGCCATAAGTCGCATCTCATTATTCATCCACTGAACTTCATCAACCACAAATTTGAACTTCATTAACCTTGAACTTTAGGTGTTCAAATTTACATGTAATTAATGAGTTATAAAATCTTGAAATATCTATTAATCCGCCATTGAACTATATTAACCGCATATACGAACTACATTAACCCTTTAAAAAGTTCTCAAATTATGCTTACCAATTTGATTTTCAAATATGATTGTTAAACAAAATCATCTAGCATACCTAAAGACTATTCAGTATTTACTACTTAATTTGTGTTGGGTCATATATCAATTCTCCAAATAGCTAACAACCCAAACAAAACAAAAAAATGTGAAATTTCCATAATTTAAAGAAATACATTAAAGGTACTCTCGAAATTGTAATTTTGGGTCAAATTAGTCCTAAAATTCTACAAAACGCCAAATATATCCTGAAATTGTAAAATGTCTATCAAAATAATCCATGATACTAAGGATAGACTATTTTCACGACACTTTAAAATTTCATGGACCAATTCTCAAAATTCTAGTACCAATTTGACAGAGTCTTACAATTTCGATGACTAATTTGCCTATTGACTAAAAAAAGAAGGACTAGTTGTGTTCGAAAATATACCTGGGAAATCTGTTTCTACGATTACGCTTAGCAGCTTCACGAACCTTACGCTTCTTCTCATCTTGTTTATTCTCATGAAACTTTCTTCTCTTACACTCTTGAATAATTCCAGCCCTCATAACCTCTCTTCGAAACCTATTAAGCAACCTCTCTTCAGGCTCATCATCTTCAACAATAACTTGAACATTATACGGCGATGCTAAGAACATGGAGTTGGAAACTGAGAGAGATGAGGTAACAACGGAGGACATGGATTCTGGTGGTGGTGATGTTGAAATCGATGAAGAGCGTTCATCGCGGCTGAGAACGAGTGGAACCAACTTGGTGCGGTGGTTGGGGTTAGATGGAAATGGATAGAGAAGTGGGGAGTGTGGTTGTTGTTGTTGGGGGTTTGATTGTGGTGAGAGGAATGAGAAGAAGTTGGAGAAGGAGGTTGAGATAGCCATTGATGCTTTGGGGATTATGTGAAATGATAAGATTATGGACGTTTTTTAGTTTTTATTTTATCATCGTCACATTGTAATAAAAAATAATATAAATTAATAATAATAAAGAAAAATTGCATTGATCATATGACTCATACACTTCTTATGGTAATAATACTCACTAAAAAAAAGAATATCAATTATTTTATTTTAATACTTACATTTATTTTATTTTATTATTTTTATTATTTTTCATATTATGTAATTAAAATATTACATTAATTTGTAGAATTACGATCATATATTTGGTATTTTTATTTTTAAAATATGTGATTCAGAATGTCTATTCTAACTTTTTGTTAAATGATATAAAAAGATGTAAGGTGACAGAAAAAGAAAAAAAAATAGCGCAATTTTTTAGCATTAGCATATAGGAGTTAAGTAAATTCTGATAACTATAGGGTGTTATTTAAGGAAATTTCATGGAGATAAATGCAATTTTCCCTAATAATAATAACGAAGGTTTGTCAACAAATTCTAGTTAATACCAAAATTTTAGCTACCCCTTATATGAAAACTAAGGGCTTGATTGTTGAGTGTAAAGAAAAATGCTGTATTCAATTAAATCACGATCAATTATATAGGGCCAAGAAAAGAGCAATTGAAATGATACAAATGACTGCTAGTGAACAATATTCACATTTGAAGAGTTGTGCAGAATAATTGAGGAGGTCAAATTTATAGCATCCTTGTTATTTAGTGTGATACGGGAAATAATGGTCATGTCTTTGAAAGAATTTCCGCGTGTCTTGAAGCATTTAAAGTTGCATTTGCATATACCTGCATACCTTTAATTGTATTTGATGCATGTTTCTTAAAGGATTACCATGGTGGTTAGCTAATGGTTGTAGTGGGGAATAATTTGATGTTGCAATAATTTATTAAATGAATAAATACCACATCATATTAAACTATGCCACATAAACATAAGTGAAAAATGACGAGTCTAATTTTAAAAATTGACAAATTTATCAGATTAAAATTACTGATTTAAAAATGAAAAATTAAAATTTAAAAATTATTTAAATAAAAAAATTAAAACTATAATTAAACTTAAAAAAAAATTAAAGTTATACATATTATAAGAAGCTGAAAAAGATTAATACTATTGTCATAGCAAAAAAAATTGAAGAAAAATAGATTTCAAATTTATCTTTTTATACTAGGTTATTAATTTCTCCACAACCATACATGGACCTAACCCATTGAACCCAAATTTTACTTTCTTACTACATTTCTTTTTAGCACAAGTCTGATCAACCACCCACTCACTTATTTTATTTTATTTGCTCACAATTAAAATATCATTTTCCAAAACACTTAAATTAAACTATTACCATATTTTGAGAATAGTTAAAATGGTAAAATGAATAAATGTTTCCCTTGATCGTCATATATATACTTCTTATATTGATTTGAGGGGACTTATGAGTACGTGACCAATTTGAATTTCAGCTTACATACATGATGACATAATATTAAGTTTTTTAGAATAATACCACATGAAGTATAATGGTTAAGCAAGAGTCTTGAATACTTCCTTATGAATGATATGAATTGAATTGTGATGTGATATATTATATTATGGTTTAATGTGTTTATTATGTATTTTTTTTCATATTTATATTTTATTATCAATATGATTTCAAAACTCATCCTCTTCGTTGTTTGTGTTTGATTGACTTAGTTCCAAGTTTGTGAAATTATAGTTATTATGGATAAGTGACTCTTGTAGTTCAAATTTTGGAGGGGTCACATTTTAATTGAAATAAAGAATGACACTAACTAAAATTTACAATTAATAGAACAACTTTAACATAATTTATATCCTAAAAATGTTATCTAAAATTAATAAAAAATTACATAAACTAAGACACCATTTTTTTTATAGCGATGTCTAATGTGAACACTTTTAACAATGTTTTTTTTTTATTTTTAATAAATGTTTGCTTGTTTAAACCAAAAACGGTGTAGGCCAATTTTTTTTATGGTGCGAGTGATGTCCTAGGCCCAAACAGTTGTCATATGTCCAATTAAAACAAACTAATTAAAACAAAATAAAGAGGACATATTGTAGTTGAATTATTGTAGAATTGTGTATTAGACGTATTCTATGTTTTATTTATATCCACCATAGAACTTGTTATATGATACAAAATGTGATGAATTATAATTATTTGCATTGCAATTGACGTGGTGTGTGTGATTGATCTAATATTATTATATGTGGGTGAAAATCCTGTATGGTTGGAGTTTGTGTATTATGATGATAAATTTTAAATGTAATATATGACTATGAAAATATGCATTGATGATCTGTAACTTATTGACTTATGAATATTGTATATTGTATTTAAGTGAATAGTGATGAATTCGACTTGTGTAAATGATGGTTCTCTTAATAGATTGAGTAGTCTAGACCAACGAGGGGAGAATCTGGAGGTTAATTAATTGTTTGAAGTGAGGATTACCTTACAGTTGTATTTGCACATATAATTGTCAAACCTAGAACAAAAATATGATAGTTGGTCTATTTAAAATGTAAAATCATATTAAAATATAGTTAATAAATTTCACACATTTACAATTTATGTTTAAAAGCTATATTAAATATTTTAGTATCCTGTATTACAATTAAAAATAAAACTTAATATATTTATTATAGTGTAATTTTGGTTAAAGATTTAACTATAGTATTATTTTTTTACATTCTTTTAAAATGAGGGAGAACGAAAATGACTAAAAAATCAATGCATAAGTACATAGACTTTAATAACCATGTATCTAGAAAATAATAATAATTCTTACATTTATAAATTTCAAAGGCAATTATATAAGTTTTCATAAGTACAATCATTGACATGTCATTATAACTAAATGGTACATAGTTTGCAAAACATCCTCTGATACTAAAACATAAAATGAATCACAACTTCAACACACATAATTGTAGAGTCTTGTCCCAATTCCTGCCTCAAGCCCTTTTATCTGCTTTAATACATAAAATATAAGATGAGATAATAATCTCAGTGAGTTCTATAAAAAAGGGGAAACGAAGTTCAAATAATTTTGTCCTTAAATGCAAGATCAAAAATGACACGAGTATGTAATTTTATTTAAGAAAAAGAGTCCTCAAAGTATGGAAAGTTCCTCCTTAAACATCTCAACATGGGTCACCAAGATGATTGAGAACTTCTTGGTAAAGTTGGTTTGGCCATGACTCCAATCAATGGTCCCATTTATTCTTTCTTTACATATGTTTCATTTCTGAAATAATCCTCAATGTATCACCTTAACTGATTAAGACCATGCATGTAATGACATTTTATATATAATACATATGTCATTATCACATCAATTTCAATTAATTAATTAAATTCAACATAATAGAATTTGAAAACAGTAAGTACAAGTTAGCCTCAGTCAATTATTAGAGGGAAATTCCAGTCAAATGGACTTCCCAATCAGAGGGAGTCCCAGTTAATAATGGATTACAATTAGAGGAAATTTCGATCAGAGGAAGTGATATCGAAAGGAAGACTTGATTAGAGGATGTCACATAAGAGAGAAAACTTGTTCAAAGGAAGTCACATTAGAGGAAGAATTGGATTAGGCGGTGTGTGATCAAAGGAAAAACTAAATTAGAGGAAGTATAACCAGAGGAAGAACTTGATTAGGGGAAGTCTAATCATATGAAGAACTCGATTAGAGGATGCCTATTCAAAGGAATAACTAGATCTAATGAAGTTTAAATAAAAGAAGAACTAGATCAGAGGAAGTCTGATAAGAGGAAGAACTGGAGCATAAGGTGTGATAGGCGAATCTTTATGGGGACATAGGGTGGCCACAACCATCCCAAAGTCCCCAATAATTTTTTAAAAAATACTACTATTTTTATTTTATTTATTTGAGTAATGTTATTGAAATACAATGTGGTACAAAATGACACACAAATATAATGTTTATTACAATACAAATACAAAACGTGATCCTCTTTATTTTACAAATTGTATTTGTGTCATATTTAGTGTTAAGTTTTGTGTTCCAATAATATTACTCTTTTTTTTATATAAGATTCATTTGACTTACAATTTGATATCAAAAGTTGATCTGTTTGATCCATGAATCGAATACATTAATTTTTGTTGACCAAATTATAATTCAAATGTTTATTATAAAAAATCAAAGGATATTATTTATAAAAACAATTACAAAAACAATGATTATAATTATAAAATAAACTAAAATTTTCAACCTAGACTTCAATTATGTGAGTTGTGAATTTTATCTAGAGGTATAATTATGAATTTTATATAGAGATATAAAAATCAAACCAAATGATCATGTGATCCCAAAAATTTAACCAAAATTAATTAAATTAGATTGATATTTTTTATGAGTTTGAGTCCAAGTTGAAATAAATTAATAAATTCGACTTTTATTGATTTGAGATATAATTTCACGTAATTTTAAAAATAGATCGCATAATATTCAAACAAAACACTTAGCGTATCCCATATTTCTTTGGCTGTTTTACAGTGAGATATACGGAAAAATTCATCTGTTCCTAGTGCTGATTGTAGTATATTTTTAGCCTTCTTATCGAACAACACTTTTCTTTTATCATCATCAGTCCAAGAAATTTTTGTCTTTATTTCTTCTTTGTTGTTGATGATTGTTTTTGGAATGTGAATGTCGCGGTCTAAAATTTCGAGTTTTTCTCGAATTCAATGGAGTCGCCACCAAAATTTATTTTAAATTAGGGAAAATATTGAGAAACCCTTAAAAATAAAAAAATGGTCTTTGATACCAGATTTTGAGTTTGGGAGTCAATTATGCATAGGGAAGGTATTAGCACTCTACGACATCCGTTAAAATACGGTTATGTATAATAAATTATGCAAAATTATATCAACTTAAACATATTTATTTCTCTTTATTATTAAACATGAAAATAGATTGTTTTTTACAAACATAATCTTTGAGATAAAAGTGTGTTAAAAAGAGTAAAAAAAAGTTTTTATTATTGTGCTTGATAAGAGTGTGTTCTTGCTCCTACGTATCTTCCAGTGCGATGGAGAAACCAAAGCTACGTAGTTCTTGGTAGAAATGTGGATGTGTTGATTGATTTTAATAAATTGTATTTTGTTATTTAAAAAAAGTTAATTTTGACGAAAAAAAAAAACTTGCTTGATTTGAATAATTATTTTAAAATATGAATTTTAAGACGATCGAATTGTACAACTCGTGTCTCAAAACTCAAGGAGTAAAAAGATGTCAGATCTAATTTTATCCTCTTAACAATATTTTATTTTATTTTTATTTTTAAATTGAGTTTCAAAACTACAAATAGTTTAAATTGTGTCTTAACAACTCCAAGATTAAAAAAAATATATAATTAATTAAGTTTTTTTTTAAAAAGTTGATTTTAGATCTATTTACTTATAAGAATAAATTTTAGAGCTATCAAAATATATAATTTGTATTATGTCATTTCAGGATTAAGATATCATTTTTAATTAACTTTAAATAATGTTTATGATTAATTTGTTTATGATGTTTAGTTTATTAATTTATTTGTGAATATGAGATTTAGAACCATCAAATTATCACAATTTGTGTTCTAATAACTCAAAGATTAAAAAGATGTCACATCTAGTTAATTTTTAATGAAATATTTGTTATTATTTTGTTTTTTTTAAAAAAATGATACTAAATGTTAAACAAGTTTGAATGATTTTTTCGAAATAAAATTAGTAATAAACACGAGAATAAAATACCAAAAATAAAAATATATGGACTTTAACTTAATCTAAAAATATTTTGAAACTAATTACAAATGTAATTCTCTTTTAAACTATTTTTTTTAAAAATTTAATAAGAAAAGAAATAAAAATTATTTTAATATTAAATAACACTACCCAAAAAAGAAAAATCTATTATAATATGAAATAAATTATATTTACTGCCATTTAATTATATCCATAATTACTTACATTAATTATAATTGTTATGATTAAATTAAATAAATATCATGAAGATTTGATAGAGGAAGAACAAGTCCATTGATCACACACAGTTATTACTAAATAAATCTATATTTAATAGGACTATTATTATTATTATTATTATTATTATTATTATTATTATTATTATTATTAAATGTAATATAACTAAATAGTTAATGTGAAACAGTTTGCAGTCTGGCGTGAATATAGATAAAGCATATTACGCAACCATGTATCAAACAAAACAAGCAAATTTCAAAAGGGCGTAGCAAAACAAGCAAGATTTACCGTAGCAACAAACAAATTCCATACATGAGAAATTACTCACAAACAAAATATTAACATGCATAATCTCAGCCAAAACTCATTCATATCTAACAAAACAAAATTTCAACGTTCAATATTATACAACTTTGAACAAGAGTGCAAACATAAAAGAATGAGAAAATACCCTTTTCGTCGTTGTTGTTGGAATTGGCTTGAAGACTATGGTTGATGGGAAGCAATCTGATTGGTAGATCTTCTTTCTATGTGTTATTCTTTGTGCTAGCACTCTCTCTTTCTATTGTTTTTTAGAAACAGAAAAAACAAGAAATATTTTTATCTTGTGATTGTTTTTCTGATCTCTCCAAATCCCTCCCCTTTTAATTTTTTTTGTTTCAATATATAGACAAAAAAGATGAAGGATTGTGTTCATTGTATAATTTTAAGTTTTTGATCTTACACTGTTTTGGCAACTCAATGAAGCAAGCTGATACAATTAAGGAGATGAGGACTGATCTTTTTGATTGAGTATTCAAATGGCTAAATTAATTCTATTGTTAGACTAAATAAAATACAAATAAATAAATGAAAGGATGGATGACATAAACCATAAGCATAAAGCAACTTTTTTTGTTTTAAGTTTATTGATTTCTTGTTTTTGCTTGGTTTTTTTTATTTTTTATTATGTAATAAAACTAATACAATTTTTATAATTTTTACACAAACATATTTTTATTTAAATTATTTTTATTTTGTAGGACAAAATTGAGCTACTACGTGGTAAAAGATAATTAAATAAAAGGACCTAAATTTTGTAAAGTAAATTAATTTGACATATGATTTCTCAAACAGAAAATAATTTGATACATGATTTATAAAAAAAAGTTGATGATTGACAAAATAAAAAATGTAAATAATTGGTGATTGGCAAAAATATAATGATAAAAAAAACATAACCATAGTCGAGTTGATGACCAATGATTGAGCGATGTCAATAAAAGGACCAATGATCAGTCTTCGAATTGGTTACCGATGCGTAGATCGACATAACTAAAATGATCGTACTGATGCGTAGATCGACATAAATAAAATGATTGTCTTCGGGTTGGTTATCGATGCATAGATCGATATAAAATGATGACCACAACCAAACACGAGTTTAGAAGGTAAATAAAGGGAGATAAATTTGTTTTTATTTTTTATTTTTAAAAGGAAACATGTATATGATAATTGCAATGCAATATAATGAATAATGTGACACAAAAGTTGTTGAGTATAAATAAAATATACATAAGACATACATGATTAATTCATTATGCATGATATAAAGAGGTTGTTGAGTATAAGTAAAATATGAGTGAAGATGCATAGATCATATTTGACTACTTGAAAAAATATAAGATATATGCAATGAAGATAGATTCTTGTTTATTTATTTATTTTATTATTTTTTAGTTCCCTCGATCCTTATACGACTTTATACATCCACAAGATTCAATGGGTGAATAACAACCATTTTTTTTGCAATCATGACTCTAGTATGTCTCGTGGGACCTATTTTTTCGAGGTAAAACAAAATTCAATGTTTTAAATAATTGTTCTTCATTTTTCTTATATACACCTATACAAGTTGAGAATCTATCGAGCTCCCGTGTATTTGTTTTTTCAAAGGTCAAAATATTTAGAATATTTTTTTTCACATATTTCAAATTATAGCAATTATTATCAAAAAACAACATTTCAAAATGTCAGATCAATCAATCATAAAATTGAGTTAGTTTAGAAAGAGTGTAACGTACCACATCGAATGGCAATATCAGAAAATTTACATTCGTTACATTGACAACAAAACAAATGAGACAGGGATTACAATGTGGTGAATGTGTTTAGCTTTAGTTGGAGATATAACAAAGACTAGTCATTCTTGTAATTTGGAACTTCTAAGAATAATAACTGCCTGAGCTTGAAACGCTTGATCTTTTTGTTATCCCTAACTTTTGCATGGACCGCTCTTCCAAGTTTTCAATCCATCGGGAAGCTCTAATTTTTGCCTAGTTCGCCTTTTCTGGTTTTCAACCTAGCGAGCCCAATTTTTTATTTTTTTTATGCATAATATTTCTTGACTGCATATGAATTTACTAGAAGTGGAAACTCATCTCCATCAATTTCTGCGAGTATAAAAGCTCCCCCAGAGAAAGCTTTCTTCACAACATATGGTCCTTCGTAGTTCAGAGTCCACTTTCCCCAAGAATCCTTTTTTATGGGCAATATTTTTTTTAACACTAAGTCTCCTTCTCGAAACTCTCGAGGACAGACTTTTTTCTCGTAGGCTTTTTTGAGTCTTTTCTGATATAGCTGACCATGACACAAAGCTATCATTCTTTTTTCTTCTATGAGATTCAATTTGTCATATCGTGATTGAACCCACTTTGCCTCCTCAAGTTTTGTTTCCATAAGGACTCTGATAGAGGGAATTTCAACTTCGATGGGAAGTACCACTTCCATTCCATACACCAACGAGAAAGGAGTTGTCCCTGTTGAGGTATGAACATAAATTCTATAGCCATGTAATGCAAAGGGAAACATTTCATGCCAATCCTTATATGTCTCCACCATCTTCTGTATGATCTTCTTGATATTCTTATTTGCTGCTTCTCCAGCCCCATTCATTTTCGGACGATATGGAGAAGAGTTATGGTGCTGAATTTTGAAACTATCACATAACTCTTTCATCATTTTGTTGTTCAGATTAGTCGCGTTGTTAGTGATTATCTTATTTGGCAAGCCATATCGAGAAATCAATTCTCTCTTGATGAATCTGACAACCACACTTCTCGTCACATTGGCATAAGAAGCAGCTTCAACTCATTTTGTGAAATAATCAATAGCTACTAGGATAAATCGGTGTCCATTTGAAGCCTTAGGCTCGATGAGTCCAATAACATCCATTCCCCACATTGAAAATGGCCATGGTGATGTTAAAACATTCAAAGAGGTGGGTGGTACATGTACTTTATCAGGTTAGATTTGACATTTATGACATTTCTTTACGTGACTAAAGCAATCAGATTCCATGGTCAACCAATAGTAGCCAAAACTTAAGATTTTTCTTGCCATTGCGCGTCCATTTGCATGAGTTCCGTAAGAACCTTCGTGAACCTATTGGATGATTTTATCTGCTTCTGCTTTATCCACACATCTGAGGAGAACCATATCATGATTTCTCTTATAAAGCACATCCCCTTTTGTTGTTCTTTGAAATACCCAATGGATATTCCTTATTCTTAACATATGATTTGATGTCATAAAACCACGACTTGCCATCAAACTCTTCTTCTATTGATAAGCAATATGCAAATTTATCTATTTGTTGAATTTTTATGACCGACACGTCTTGATTAGTGGTTATTTTGAACATTGACGACAAAGTGGCCAAGGTGTCAGCTAACTGGTTTTCTTCTTGAGGGATATGGTGAAAAGTAATCTTCTCAAAGTGTTCGATCAATTCTTTGATATGGGTGTGATGCAAAATCGATTTGGAATCTCGCGTTTCTGACTCTCCTTTCGTCTGATGGATCACCAACAATGAGTCTCCATATACCTCAAAAATTTTATATTTGATTTGGTAGCTGCTTTAATACCGATAACACATGCCTCATATTCTGCAATATTGTTTGTACAATCAAAACACAACCTAGCCGTAAATGGAATGAACTCGTTCTCTGGGGAAATCAAAATGGCTCCAATTCCATGCCCTAACGCATTAGAGGCACCATAAATCACCAATGTCCATTTTTCTTTATCAGATGATTCGGTCTCTTCAAATAAAGTAATTATGCCTTTATCGGGGAATTCACACTGCATTGATTGATAATCTTCTACTGGTTGTTGGGCCAAATACTCTGCTAGTGCGCTTCCTTTGATAGATTTTTGTGTAACATATACCAAATCGTATTATGATAACAACATTTGCCAATAGGCAATCCTTTCTGTAAGAGCAGGTTTCTCAAAGATGTGCTTAATTGGGTCCATTTTAGACACCAACCAAGTTGTATGACATAACATGTATTGCCTCAACCGACGAGCAGCCCATGCCAATGCACAACATGTTTGTCCAAGCAGCGAATACCTTGTTTCACAACTGGTGAACTTTTTGCTCAAATAATAAATAGCATGCTCTTTCCAACCAGATCCATTATGCTGCCCCAGTACGCAGCCCATTGACTCATCTAGTACAGTTAAATACATAATAAGCAGTTTCCCAGAAACAAGAGGTACTAAGATGGGAGGTTTTGATAAGTACTGCTTAATATTTTTGAAAGCTTTTTGACAATTCTCATTCTATTCAACCTTTTGGTCTTTGCGCAACAATTTGAAAATCGGCTCACATGTAGCGGTGAGATGTGATATAAACCTTGCAATGTAATTCAGTCTACCCAAAAAGCCACGAACTTCTTTTTCTGTGCATGGAGCCGACATTTCTTGTATTGCTCTTACTTTATTTGGGTCCACTTCTATCCCTTTTTGACTAACAATAAACCCAAGTAACTTGCCTGATCTTACACCAAAGGTGCATTTAGCAGGGTTTAAATGGAGTTTGAACTTTCTTAGTCGCTCAAATAACTTTTGAAGGTTAACAACATGATCTTCTTCGGTCTGAGATTTTACAATCATATCATCCACGTAAACCTCTATTTCATTATGCATCATGTCATGAAACAAAGTTAACATTGCTCTTTGATAGGTTGCCCCGACATTCTTCAATCCAAATGGAATCACTTTATAGCAGAAAGTCCCTCATTGTGTGATGAACGTAGTTTTCTCCATATCTTCGGGAGCCATCTTAATTTGATTGTACCCTTAGAAACCATCCAAGAAGGAGAAAAGAGAGTATTGAGCAGTGCTATCCACTAGGACATCAATATGAGGCAAAGAAAAATCGTCTTTAGGACTAGCTTTATATAAATCCCGATAGTCAACACACATTCGAACCTTTCCATCCTTCTTTGGAACTGATACAATATTAGCCACCCATTGAGGATATTTTGCTATTGCTAAGAAACCAACATCAAATTGCTTCTTGACCTCATCTCTAATTTTAAGTGACATATCAAGTCTCATCCTTCTCAAATCTTGTTTAATTGGAGTGTATTCAGGCTTGAGTGGTAGCTTGTGTTCAACTATGTTAGTATCTAGCCCAAGCATATCCTGATATGACCATGCAAAGACATCAACATAATCAAATAAAAGTTTAATCAGCTTTTCTCGTTCACTTTCTTTCATAGACATACCAATTTTAATTTCTTTCTTATCATGTTCATTCCCTAAGTTGATCACTTCAACAGATTCTTGATAGGGTTGGATTATTTTAGCTTCCTGTTCAATTAACTTTTCTAGTCTGGGGGAGGCTCACAGTCATCTTCACAATCCTCATCAGCGTGATTAATTAGACATTCACAATTATAAGAAAGGGTTCTAGTGCTGCCATTTTTGACTCTGCATTGTTTAACTTAAGGAAAAAAAAAGGAAAAGAAAAAAAATATGAATAAGGATTGCCAAAAAAAAAAGAAAAGAGAAAGACAAAACTAGTTGGAGAATTCAAAAATGCATTTATTGATAATAAGTACGGAATTGAAATACATATGCCCTAATTAATTATCCTTAGAGCCTTGGGCATAGTAAAAGGAGTTAAAAATACATAATTACTTTGAACATTAATTAACAAACGGGAAACTCGATGATCTTCCAATTGTTGAGACTGGTGTTTGGAGGAGAAGGGTACACTAGCTGGAGGACAAGGGTACACTGGTGCTCAACCACTTGATGAGCATATATTATTCCGGCGCTTTAAAAAGTTTGGTGAATCTGACAAATAGGAATCTTCTACGAATTTGGTATCCAATTTTCTCTTTTTCCCTTCGCAACCTTCTCTTTATCAGCTTGAGTAGGTACATATTCCAACCCGTACATGTTGTTCTTTTCTGGTATTTCTATCAACATCCCCAAATTAACAAAAACTCTTTCTTTCAACATGGATTTGGTAGACTTCAATGATGTGGTAGATAGTTTTGGTTCTTTTAAACGATATTCTTCACCCATGAAGACGCCATATGCAATTTATAATGCTTGAAAGGAAGTCTCTATGGTTTCCTCTGTGTTTTCAATGTAGCTCGTAGAAGATAAATGATTTACTATCATATCTTCTTCCCCATATATTATTACCAGCTTATTGTTCACTATAAACTTTAGCTTTTGATGGAGGGTGGATGTCACTTCTCCAGCAGCATGAATCCATGGTCTCCCTAAAAGACAACTGTACGCCAATTTAATATCCATCACTTGGAAGGTTATCCCAAAGATAAGGGGTCCGATTTAAATTGGCAGGTCAATCTCACCAATAACTTGTCTTCTAGATCCATCAAATGCTTTCACCACCAAAGCACTAGGCTTCAAACAGGCTCCCTCAATAAATAGTTTTGATAGTGTTGATTTAGGCATGACATTTAACGATGAACCATTATCTACTAGCGCTCATGCAAGAATATGATCGTGACACCTCATAGAGATGTGTAATGCTTTATTATGCTTTGTCCCTTCAGCTGGTAATTCATTATCACTAAAACTCAGGCAACTACTAGCAGTGATGTTACTGACAACTCCATCAAACTGATCGACGATGATATCGTGAGTAACATGGGCCTCATTTAATACTTTCATAAGTGCTCTTCTATGTGCTTTAGAGTTTAATAACAAGGAGAGAACTAATATCTTGGAAGGGGTTTGATTCTGCTGATCCACCACCTTATATTCACTTTGCTTGACAAACTTCAAAAATTCATTAGCTTCTTCTTCAGACACCGTCTTTTTACTAGTATCTTGTCCTTTTATGGAATGATACATATCTTCTTTCCCTTTTTCTCCATGAACCTCCTTTTTCCTAAGTTTTTTAGGAGTGTATACCCGACCACTCCGAGTCATTCCACCAATCCCTGAGATGTTAGTGACATTAGTTCCTTTAGGTTCACAACCATCACTTGGTTGATGATTGGCCAAGTGGGATGTGACTTCATATTTCCACGATACTGCCTTGGTATTTCCATAAAGAAAAGAGATTGGTGCTTGGACAATTATTGCATTTGGCTTGCTAGGAGTTGACTTAAGACTCTATTTTTTGTAAAGAAATTCCAATGGTTTTGGGAAAGATATATTATTTTCCACAGACGAGCCCATGGTGAACACATGACCATCTGTTGCATATTGGTCTATCCCATCTTCAATGACATTGACAAACGCATCCCCTTGGCCCGACAAAGGATTACTCCCTATGTTGGGACCGTCCTCCTTGAAGGTAAGCCATTTTACATTAATCAATTCTTGCACTTTAGATTTTAGGGCATGCCAATCTTCAATGGAATGCCCAACGGCTCCTACGTGATATTCACATTTGGCATTTGGATTATATCATTTTGGAAATGGAGGTTCAGGAGGCTTCATTGGTCTTAAGACTACCATTGAATTTTGAAGTAAATGGGGCAACAATTGGCTATACGTGATGGGAATTGGATCAAAACGGGTTATCCTTTTTTCTCGATTGGTAGGTGGTCTGTAGTGATTCGAGATTGGATTTTGGTTCCATTGATTTTATTGGGAAAATGCAGTAGGTGGTGGTTGATAAAAAGGTGGTCTTGAAGGATGATATTGAGAGTTTGAAGCTTGTGTGGTTGCGGCCACATATGGATAAGGAACGTAAGGAGTTTGTGGTATCGTGGGCTGGAAATTTGGCGGTCGATAAGAATTGATGGGTGGAAAATAGGAGACAATGGGGTTTACCATTACAGTGTTGGCATCCCCCTCTTTTATTTTTTTGTGAATGTCGTCTGGGGTCGTTTTATGCTAGTTGCTGCATATACGATCTTTCCACTCCTCATCCCACTTTCTATCCTTTCTCTTATCATGAAAAGGTCATAAAAGTTTGATGACATACTCCCAATCATCTTATCATAAAAAGGCGACTGGAGAATATCCATAAACATACCAACCATTTCTCTTTTTCAGATAATGGTGGTTCTACTTGTGATGCCATTTCCCTCCACCGTTGTGCGTATTCTCTGAAAGCTTCGTTGTCCCTTTTCAATGAATTTTGCAATTGCATCCTATCAGGGGCCATGTCAACGTTGTACCTGTATTGCTTCAAAAAGGCATCAGCTAGGTCTTTCCATGAACGAATTTGATTTTGCTCAAGATGCATATACCAACTTAACGATGCCTCACTCAAACTGTCTTGGAAAAAGTGAATGACAAGTTTATCGTTATGAGCATGAGATACCATCTTTCTACAATACATAGTTAGATGATTTTTAGGACATGTGTTGCCCTTGTATTTTTCAAAGCCAAGAACCTTGAATTTGGGAGGGATAGTCACATCAGGAACCAAACACATATCGAAAGCTTCAAGGCCATAAATATTATACCCCTCATTTGCTTTTATTCGCTCTTCAAAGACATGAAATTTTTCCTTTGATTGTGTATCATCCCCAATGTGAGGTTGATGCCAATCCCATTAGCATCGAAATGGGATACCTGGGGTGCAATATATGGAATATTTTCTGAGGGTAGAGTGTTTTGGGGTGGTAGATAGCCTAGAGGAGATGGAATTTGTGATTGGTTTGGGTTTTGGGGGTTAATAGTTAAGTTGTTTGGGTTGTTTTCCATGGGGTTGACGACTAAAGGTGGAGTATAACCTGGTGGAAGACCGTACATAGGAAATTGCATAGTTGTTGTATGAGGTTGTTGGGTAGTCGGTGTAAAGCCTGGTGGGTAAGAAGGAGTGGTTTGGTGTTCTTCATTTGTAGCCGGAGGATTCTCATCTATATTCCCCTTCCTTGACAAAGCATGTATAGCTTCTAAGATTTGATCAACCTTGTCCTTCAATTGGTTGACATTCATTCTCATCACCTCTTGATTTTGCTCAAGTTCTTCCATGATCTTTGAGTTTGCACGAGTCCGATAAGGATGTCGAGGAAACAACTTTATTGATTTTTTCTATTTTTTTTAAAACAATAAAAAATATTTATGAGTATGTATTAAACATGAATGGAATGCAATTATCATCTCTTTTTTTATTTGGATGTTGGGGAATCATAAACCTTACGTAAATTTTAATAAAAAGAATTATTAGTGAAGAAGAAATATGGGAATCGGTAAACAAAACAACAAATCCTTCATTGATGAGAAAAAAGTACATTGCATTTAAATTAAGAACTACATTGACTATGGTATTTCAATCATCTCTTTCAATAGGACAACCAATCCTCTCCTCCAATTCTTTTACCAAATGTTTGCAATATTCAACTAACTTGTAGACTTTGATTGGAGTGTTGAGTGGGTGCATGATTGCATCAATCTCTCTTAAGTGTTTTGGAATTTTTATGATTACATGATTAGCTAGCATTGCCAATTTTGAAAAGCAATCTTTCCAATGCTTTCATTTATCTTCCAACTCTTTATAAATCTCTTGATTTTTCAATTGTCCAAGCAACACCATGAAATTCTCCTCCCAATATATGGTTTCATCCTTCAAGTCATTATAGATCTTTTCTTGATAATCAATGTAATTCTTCAACTCACTAGAAGTTTCCATTTCTATTTTTAGTGCATCTTGGTGTTTTGAGAGTAATTCTTTAATTTCTTCCTTCTGTTGCCTCTCATTCCTTACTTGACTCTCGTATTTAGCTACCATTTCTTTCAGTTGTTGCTTTAAATCCTCAAACTCTTTTTTTATCTTCTTCTTAGAGCTTGCTGATTTTGTCCATAACTGCTTCCACATATAGGCTTCTTCAATAGCTACATTCTTTTCTTCCTTTCGCACATCTAACTCTTCATTTGCACCTCTCAAACAATCTTGTATGTCAAGTTTATTTTCTTTTTCAATTTTCAACCTCTTGTTGCTTCTTTCAATAAACTGACTTTTACATGTGTTTTCTGATCATAAGTTCTCGTTCTCTTGGGAGACTTTTTCTAACTTTGCTTGTAGCTCTTTTTCTCCTCTTCAGATTTTAACAATGATGCTTTGAGCTCTTCTATTTGTTCATTTGTAACAAGGGTAGTTTCAGGAATTTCCTAATCATTTGAGGGTGTACTGTGGAAAGGCAACTTGATTTCTTGGACTCTTTTCTTTACCCATTGTTGATAGGGTTCTTTTGTGCTGCAACTTCTACATTCGAGTACTTTTCCTTTTCTAATGACCAACTCCCAAGCTCGACTTATCCTTCTCAACATTGGTAGGTCTATTATATTCGTATTGTGAAAAATAAAAGCTTTCAATGACTTCTCATTTGGTTTATCCAACATAGGGTATCCAAGTTGTCTCAGAGCTACCATTGGATTGAAATTGATACATCCTTTTGTTCCCATGAGAGGTACATTTGGAAAATCTCTGCATCGGGATATTACCTCTTCCACCCCTTGTTCTCTATAGTACCATGAAATTGTATCCCTAGTAAGGCTAGCTATAGTTTGAGCCCATTCACGATTACTCTTAACCCCAACACTAGAACAAGTATACAAGACTGGGTTTTCCAAACTAGCTATAGTTTGAGCCCAATCACGATTACTCTATAGACACAAACCAAGTATACAACACTGGAACACAACACAAAATTGTCCCCCCCCCCCCCTTTTTCTCATGTCTCATACGCAGAGAGTAGTATACATCAGCCATAATCGCGGGAATTGGGTTTTGTTTACGTTTGCTAAAAGCTAAGAAGGCATTTATGGCAGCAAAATCTACAAAGTTATGAAGGTTTGAGAATAAAACAATACCATAGATAATGAGAGCCAAAACATCTATAAAAGTATTCCATTTTTTTTAATGTATAAATCTTAACACTTTTGCTCTAGATATTTTCTTGAAAGCCCATGAATAGCCCCTTTTTCCTCTTATGTCGATCTTCAACACTTTGGCAATTGTGTACAACTTTAGTGGTTGCCCAGTATATTGATAAGGATTTCCTCTCTCTAGGGAGTAACCCAATATTTGTTCAAATTCCTCTAAACTCGAGGCCAACTGAAAATCATGAAAGGTGAAACACCTTAAGAGAGGATCGTAATATTGAGCCAATGCCGTGAGAGCCCCTGTTTGCACATTCACTGCCAAAAGAATTAGGATCTTCTCGTATTTGTGAAAGAAGCTATCACGTTGTATAGTTTTCATTTGATTGCTGACGTCTCTTAAACTTTTCAAATCAAGTTGCTTGAACTTTAAAAGTAAAGTTTTTCTTTTTTCCGATTCCATTATCCACTTAAATAACACATGACTAAGGTTTGTATGATTCCCCAAAAATCCTAAAAATTTATGCAAAATGCTATTATGTTTTATTTTTTCCTTAGAAAGAGAGAAAAAAAATGTCATGAGATATGAATGAAACTAATATATATATATATATATATAAAGTCTTGAATATATGAGATAATTTTTTGATTTTTATGGATATTCTTACAATGAAAGGGTCTATTGACTTATGTAGTGAAATTGTCACAAAGGAGGCTCTATGGTTCTAAACATGGTTCCTAGAGCCAATAATCCTATTTTGGAATATTGTCAACAACAATAGGTAAACTATTTGAAGCGACAATAACCTCAACAGGATCAAACTCTAGGGGAGATCTTCAGGCTAACCAAACAGGATGTACATCTAGAAGGCTACCACTACGCAATCTCATATCTAAACTTAAGTTTTGTTCAAACCAGTGTATAAGGTTCAACTCATAAGTGTGTGTCTTAATAAAAGTGTAGGTGTTGAATGAACATAATTCAATAAATCCATAATACTAACGAAACATGTATACACATACAAAATAAATAAATAAGTAGAATAAGATAAAAATGATCTACTAGATTAAAAGAATATTATAATGTCAGCTAATATTTATTAAGAAATAATAAACACATAAAGCAAATGAAACTAAAAAATAAACAAATATAGAAAAAGTTAAAAAAAAATTATGCACAGTTAATTTATTAGGCTTGACTTTTTAAATGTCCCCAGTGGAGTCGCCAGCTGTCGCGACCTAAAATTTTGAGTTTTCCTCAAATTCAATGGAGTCGCCACCAAAATTTATTTTAAATTAGGGAAAATATTGGGAAACCATTAAAAATAAAAAAAATGGTCTTTGATACTAGATTTTGAGTTCAAGAGTCGTTTATGTGTAGGAAAGGTATTAGCACCCTACGACATCCGTTAAAATATGGTTACCTATAATTAATTGTGCAAAATTATATCAACTTAAACATATTTATTTCTCTTTATTATTAAACATGAATATAAATTGTTTTTTATAAACATAATCTTTGAGATAAAAGTGTGTTAAAAAGAGTAAAAAAAAGTTTTTATTATTGTGCTTGACAAGAGTGTGTTCTTACTCCTACGTATCTCCCAGTGCGATGGAGAAACCAAAGCTACGTAGTTCTTGGTAGAAATGTGGATGTGTTGATTGATTTTAATAAATTGTATTTTGTTATTTAAAAAAAGTTAATTTTGACGAAAATAAAAAAAAAACTTGATTGATTTGAATAATTATTTTAAAATATGAATTTTAAGACGATCGAATTGTACAACTCGTGTCTCAAAACTCAAGGAGTAAAAAGATGTCACATCTAATTTTATCCTCTTAAGAATATTTTATGTTATTTTTATTTTTAAATTGAGTTTCATAACAACAAATAGTTTAAATTGTGTCTTAAAAACTCCAAGATTAAAAAAAAAAATATAATTAATCAATTTTTGTTTTAAAAAGTTAATTTTAGATCTATTTATTTATAAGAATAAATTTTAGAGCTATCAAAATATATAATTTGTATTATGTAACTTCGGGATTAAAATATCATTTTTAATTAACTTTAAATAATTTTTATGATTAATTTGTTTATGATTTTTAGTTTATTAATTTGTTTGTGAATATGAGATTTAGAACCATCAAATTGTCACAATTTGTGTTCTAATAACTCAAAGATTAAAAAGATGTCACATCTAGTTAATTTTTAATGA
>JBBPBT010001310.1:3500469-3514552 GCA_037974875.1 Cicer bijugum | reverse complement strand
TTATTATGATATTGTTATTATATATATATTTAGTATGATTTAGTAATTAATATAAAGTGTTGATTTTATACTTATTTATTTTATAATTTTGAATATTCTCTAATGATGATAGTATTTTAATGTGAGTATTAAAAAAAAAAAGATCCATTAGGGTGATTAATTTGAATATGAAAGTTTTAATTGTTAATAATAAATATTTTTCTTTTTGTAAAAGGTTAATCATTTTAATTATTCTAATTTATCATATATTAGTTATGAAATATTAGTAATATTTTAAAAATTAATTCATGTTTGGAAGAGTATTAAAAATAAGATTAAGTAATTATTAATTTTGTTTAAGCAAAATAACAATACTAATAGTAAAACTAAAAATAATTAAGGGGACCAATGGACTTGACCTAGGTTGACCTAATTATGTTAATAAAATAAAAATATAATAATAAAGAAGGGAAATCCTCCCAGCCACTGGGAAAGAAATAGGATTAGAAAGAAAATGTTACAAAGCTATCGTTTGTCATCGGTGCTCGATACTTGTTCCAGAAAACTTTATTTATTTTCGTCCAAATTTCAGTATGTTGTTTTACTCGTTTAGCTAGTCAATTAAACATTCATTCTTATATTTTTAACCAACCCAATTTTCCTCTAAAATACCCGACTTCTCCGTTTATAAAATTCCTTATTTTGCACCGTCCTTCTTCACCGTAAGTCCGATTCAAGTGAAACCAACGCCAAAACGATCGTATGAAAAGTGGCAATATTATCCACTAATTATTTTTCTGATTTATGTTAAGATTCCTTGACCGAATTTCGAAATTTAGTTTTTAGAGTGTCTTCTCATAATTTAATTTAACGTTCACCCATAAATTGTCAAGTTAGATCGATTGAAGGACTAAAGGCAAAGGACAAAGGCTGTTTTCTCGTGGAATCATATTCATGTGGAAAGCGTCAAAATAAGGTAAGGGGTGAGAGAGCGTTTGATTTCATGAGTATAATATATTGTGAGATGAACGGGAAAATCGTATTTCCCAATGATTCATCCGGGTCTCGCTGCGTATGGCAGTAGCCCTTTGAGGGATAAATTAATTAATTTACAAATATGGAAATTGTGAGATTAAAATATAGAATAGAAATATTTGTAGGGTGTTGATTGATTTAATTTCATTGAATGTGTGAAATTGATATTATCGTGATATTGGATGTTGAATTAAATTTATATATATATATATATATATACATCATCATCACAAATTTATATATATATATATATATATATATATATATATATATATGTGTGTGTGTGTGTGTGTGTGTGTGTGTGTGTGTGTGTGTGTGTGTGTGTGTGTGTGATTAGATGAGTTTATGTGATGAGATGTGATAACAAAAGATGGATGTGTTGTGATAATTTTATGTAATGATGATGATGTATGATTAATAAATGTGATGTTATAAATTTGCGATCAGTTTATGTGAGGATGTTTAGTTGATGATAGTGATGCTATGAATTTGTGAAGAGTTTATGTGATGATGAGGATGTATGATTAATGATAGTGATGTTCTAAATTGTGATGAGAATAGTGAATTAACCCCATAGTTGATGAAATAATAGTGATTTCAACTTGTGCTTGAGATGACGACTTTAATGGAGTATCATAAACCAACGAGGGGAGAAAATAAATATTGTGAATTTGTTAAGTGGAGATTATTTTGTCATCATATAGGTAGGGCCTAACAAGCCTAGTGATTCTGGGGAAGTACAATTGAATGAGCCTGATCGTGCCAGTCTGCTGTTGAGCCTTAAGGCAAGATTATTAGAGTTTGGAGGTATTCGGGTGGGGAATTCCTATGTTACTTGGAGGTAGCACTCCCAATGTCGGGAGCTACCACGCAACACACGTTTACCTCGACTGTCACGTATATGTGTCTTGGGTTGAGTTGAGGGGATCTATGAGGACAAAGCCAATTTGAATTGTCCGTCCACCGGGATGGTGGCATAGTATCAAGCCTCCTAACCAAGTACTTCAGAGTTAGAATGGTAGCACGTTGTGAAGTAGAGTCTAAGCTCATGCATAGCATTGCATTTTATTGTAATTGTTTTGTTGTTATTAATATGTATTAGAATGGTAGCACATTGTAATTGTTTTGTTGTTATTACGATTGTTTGTGTGTTCTTTTTACTTGTATTATACTGTCATCATGATTTCGAAACTCACCTCCTTCGTTGTTTGTGTTTGACTGGCTGGGCCTTGCGTTTGCGAAATCGCAGTTATTACAAGTTAATGAGTCTTGAAGTTAAAATTTAGGAGGAACCCCGTTCTGATAGGTGATACCGGGAATAAGGGTTTTAATGTGTATTATACTTATTTAATTTGAATTGAATTTTTGTATGAAAACCTTAGAAGTACTATTAAGTTTTTAGAATTAAATCAAGTAATTATACTTAAATGAAGCTTACCGAGATAGCACTATATTAATGGATAAATTAAGTTTAAAGTGTTTTTATTTTTATTTTTGAGAAACGTGATATCCTAAATTAATTATAAAGTTTTTTATTTTAAAGTGTTTTTATTTTTATTTTTGAGAAACGTGATATCCTAAATTAATTATAAAGTTTTTATTTTCTTGAAAATATATTTTTAGTTATCCACAACAAATTTTATAGGAATATGATATAAATTATTATATATATTATTTTGGGATTTAGGATGTCACAAGTTAGACATTAGTTCACTCATCGTAACTTTCGAGGACGAAATTCTTTAACAAGGGGAGAATTATAACACCCTAAATTTTATATTAAACTATTTTATTAATGAAGTACGATTTTAAATAATTAATTTAATAATAAAATTATTTTAGATTATATGATAATAAATTTTCTGACCAATTTTTCTTATATAGGTGATTTCTATGATGTGCTAGTTTTATAAATCTTAGATTACATGAGCGATATAGATAATAAATATTATATTTTATTATTTGATATATTTAAAAAAATAGTATTTTAATGTAATATATATATTTTAAAGAAAAATATTTTATACAATTTTAGGTGTATATACGTGTATTCAATTAATGTATTACTTTTAGGTGCGCTTGACTGATGTTAAGTATACACATAGTTATATTTCAATTATTTATAACTATTTTTTATTTTAGTTATTTTTTTATAAATAATTATCTTGAGATAGTAGTGATATTGTGTTTGATTTACTTTATTTTTATATATTTTTTATGACATTGTGATTTTATATATATTTATTAAGATTTAGTAATTAATATAAAGTGTTGATGTTATATTTATTTATTTTATAATTTCGACTATTCTCTAATGATGGTAATATTTTAATTTGAGAATTTGAAAAAAATAAATATTATTATAGGGATTATTTTAAATATGAGATGAGATTTTTATTATTAATGTATTTTGAAAGATTAGTTATTTTTATTTATTAATTATTTGTTTTGAAATAGTAATAATAATTTATTATTGAAATTGTGTTTTAAAAAATAAATAAAATAAAACTAGTAAAACCTAAAAAGAGACAAATGGGTTTGATTCATGTATAAATTCTAATTGATAATAAAATAAAACAAAAAAAAAAAAGGAAGGGAGTTGGAAGAGCAGTTGTAAAACCAAGGAGGAAACACAACAATAACCTTATCGTTTGATACCGGTGATCGATAACTATTTCAGAAAACTTTCTCTCTTTTCGCCCAAATTTGAGTATGTTATTTCATTCATTTAACTCGTGAATTAAACATAATTTTCTAGATTTTTAACAACTCCAATTTCTCTCTAAAATACCCGACTCATTAGTTTGTAGAATTCATGATTTTGCATTGTTCTCCTTCACCGTAAGTTCGATTTGAGTGAAACCAACGCCAAAACGACCATGTGAAAAGTAGCTATATTATCCACAGATTCGGTATCTGATTTATGGTAATTTTCCTTGATCGAATTTAGTTTTTAGAGTATCTTCTCATAATTTATTTTTAACGTTTACCCATAAACTGTCAAGTTAGATCGATTGACGGACAAAGAGTCAATGAACAAAAGTTTTTTACTCGTGGAATCGTATTCGTGTGTAAAGAATCAAAATAAGGTAAGGGGTGAGAGAGCGTTTGAGTTCATGAGTATAATATAATTTGAGATGAATTGAAAAACCGTATTTCCCAAGGATTCATTCGGGGCTCGCTACGTACGATAGTAGCCCTTTGAGTGACAAATAAATTAATGTTAAAATATCGGAATTTTGAGATTAAAATTTGGAATAGAAATATTTATAAGGTGTTGATTGATTTAATTTCATTAAATGTGTGGTATTGGATATTATTGTGATGTTTGATTTATTTTTATTAAATGTGCGTAATTGATATTATTGTGATGTTAGATGTTGAATGAATTTTATGTATATGTTTGAGTAGACGTACTTATGTGATGTGATAATAAAAAGTGAATTTATTTCGATATGTTTATGTGATTATGATGATGTATAATTAATAATAATGACGTTATAAATTTGTGACAAGCCTATGTGATGATGTATGCTTGATGATAGTGATGCTATAAATTTGTGTTGAGTTTATGCGAAGAGATATGATTAATGATAATGATGTTGTGAATTTGTGATTAGAATACTGAAGTAACCCCATAGTTGGTGAAATAATTGTGATTTCAATTTGTGTTTGAGATAAAGGTCTTACTGGAGTATCATAGGCCATTGAGGGGAGAAAATAAATATTGAGAAATAGTGAAGTTAAGATTATTTTGTCATCATATAGGTAGGGCCTGACAAGCCTAGTGATTATGGGGAAGTATAACTGAATGAGCCTGATCATGGCGGTCTGTTGTCGAGCCTTAAGGCAAGATTGTTAGACCTTGGAGGTATTTGGATGGGGAATTCCTAGGTGACTTGGAGGTAGCACTCCAAATGTTGGGAGCTACCATGCAACACACGTTTACATCGACTATCACGTTTATGTGTCTCAGGTTGAGTTGAGGGGATCTATGAGGGCAGGGCTGTAACACCCCGATTTTCAAAGCGAGAGTGTATCTTTTTTTTCAAAACAAAATCATTTATCAAAGAAATGAGTAAGGAAAATACCTTTGGATAAATGTTTAAGTCATAATGCAACGACATTTAAGTCAATATAATTTACAAGCAGCGAAATAGTTTTTGAAATATGAATCCAAAGTATTTCCACATCAGAAAGTGGTACATGGAACCCATCGAAAATACAATGTCTTGTTGACAATACTAGTATAGGTACAGTCTTCCAATTTAAAATAAACACAATCCAAAAGAAAGACATCTAGTCCCTATACGTCAAGCTAATCTGATCATTCTAACAAAAACTATACACCCTGAGTGATCTTCACGCGCCCCGCAAGATCCTCCTAACATAGCTCCAGTCAAGTGTTTCCATCTATATCCCCGACCACAGGGTACGAATCGGTAGGATTATCCTGGCTCTCATCCGAGGGCAAAGCCCAGATTTCCGCAACAGTTGTAAAGGGTCACCAACCAAAATTAACAATTAACACATAACATTTAAGTTTTTAAATGCACAAAATAGCCTTTCAACTTAGCATGCACCTTAAAAGGGTTTTCCATATGCTAAAAGTTCATATAATACTTGCCAAATAAAAATGAAATCAAAATAAGGTTTTAAATCAATCAAGTAATAAACAACTGACCAATCCATTGATGAATCAATTGAGCAAGCGATTGTTTGACTCAGAATAATGTTTTTACTCCGCAAATTGATTTGGAAAACGATTTCTTAAAGATTTTCAATGAAAACTGTATTCTGGGTTTAAATCAATCGATTGGGAAATCGATTTCCTTAAGTAGCTGAGCCCCTGTAACTTGCCAAATTGATTTCTTAAATAGTTGAGCCCCTGTAACTTGCCAAATCGATTTCTTAAATAGTTGAGCCCCTATAACTTGCCAAATCGATTGGCAAATCAATTTCTTAAATAGTTGAGCCCCTGTAACTTGCCAAATCGATTGGCAAATCGATTTCTTAAATAGTTGAGCCCCTGTAACTTGCCAAATCGATTGGCAAATCGATTGGGTTCAATATCTTTTAACAGAATCGATTGGGAAATCGATTTTCCTGAAGTATTTCTAAAACTACAAAACTGAATCGATCCCCATTCCACACAATTCCAAAACATAACACTTAGCACTTATAACACAATCACTACGATATCATGAGCTTCGAAATAGTTTTGCAATCAAACATACTATCACACAATTCTAAAACATGCACACTTGACCATTAAAACACAATCACCATGACAACTTGAGTTTCGAAATAGTTTTGCAATCAATCATACTATCACACAATTCTAAAACATAACACTTAGCAATTACAACGCAGTTACCACAACATCTCAAGTTCAAACACTCAATCATAATCTTGAATCAAACACGACTCGTGTGCCAAGCACCCTAATGCAATGCGTATATGCCAAAATGCATGGACTCAGAATTCCAAACCAAAACCCTCCTCGAAGGGTCGTAAATCATAATTATACCGCCTATCGTAGGCCGATGTACCAATTACCGAGGTGCCACCTATTACGGGTCTGCATGATTTACTAAAAAGCGTAAACCATAAATGTACTGCCTATCACGGGCCTGTACCATTTACCGAGGTGCCACCTATCACGGGTCTACACGGTTTACTAAAAAGAAACGTAAATCGTAAATGTACCGCCTATCACAGGCCAAAGTACTATTTACCAAGGTGCCACCTACCACGGATATGCACAATTTACAAAAACGTAAATCACAAATGTACCGCCTATCACAGACTAAAGTACTATTTATCAAGGTACCACCTATCACGGGTCTACACGATTTACAAAAAAAAAAATGAAAATGCATGAGCATACTTTGACTCCATCCACGACAATCGTTAAGCAAATGCAGATATTAAAAGATTCCCCATTTTTTAATACTCATTTAACTCTAACAATTTTCACAACAATCGTTAAGTAAACAGAGATATTAAAAGATTCTCCATTTCTAATACTCGTTTAACTCTAACGATTTTCACTGCCAACATTAAGTAAACAGAGATATTAAAAGATTCCCCATTTTTAATACTCGTTTAACTCTAATGGTTTTCACGACAAACATTAAGTAAACAAGGATATTAAGAGATTCCCCGTTCTTAATACTCATTTAACTTAAACAATTTTCACAATAAACATTAAGTTAACAGAGATATTAAAAGATTCCCCATTTTTAATACTCGTTTAGCTCTAATGGTTTTCACGACAACATTAAGTAAACATAGACATTAAGAGATTCCCCATTCTTAATACTCGTTTAACTCTAATGGTTTTCAAATTCCACACCGAGCATACTCAAACATATTCACAAATTCAATCCACAATTCACACCAATTCATTTGTCCACAAAATCCAACCATACACATATCAAATTTCATAAGCATTAATTATGAACACGTCAAATACGACGAACACAAATCATCACAACATACCACTCAAACACATTAAATCTCATTTCCTCAAAATCATACAATAATGAGTTAAATGCATTTTTCCCCAAATTAATACTTCAACCCTAACAAAATTCTTTTCCACACAACCACAAATAAGTCCCTAAATGCAAACTAAAAGTTTGGAAGGAGCCCTTACCTTAACATTAGCTTTAACGTGCGATTACGGTACCGCGAGTAAATCCGGTAAAATCTCCGCTCGCGACGTTGCTTCCAAAGTTGGTTTCCTAGCTTCGTAGTGTGGAGGTGAGCAATTTTCCCTTCTATCTCTTCCCGCTCGCGACAGTTTTTGAAATCACTAACACCGTTTTCGAATCCGAGATGAAGGAAGAACCTAGAAATTTGTTCTTTCTCACCCACTAATCCTTGGGTTACTTTTATTGAACTAAAAGGAAGTAAAGAAAGCAAAAGAAGAAAAAAATGGAGGAAGGAGGGAGATGAGCTTGCGGGACAGGGAGAGGAAAATGCTTTTAGGTTTTCTTTCAGTTTTCCTTTCTTCCTTCCTTTCTATTTCTTTTTCCTTTCCTCCTATTTCCCTCCAACCATATATATATATATATATATATATATATGTATGTATATATATATTTATATATATATATATATATATATACATATATATATATCTTACTTACAATATATATATATATTAATATATTATAATTAAAACCAAACCAACTAATATCTAAAAACTCTTACACCCATCATTTCATTCCCATCTTAATCTAATTTAAAAAAAATATCTACTCTCGTCGCAACTCAATTGACAGATACAATTTTCAGCAACCCGAGATATTTTTAACCCGGTATTAAATCCTTCGTAACGTAAATAAATTATTTTCCGACAAATTATTTTAATCCAATTTCTAAAAATATATTTTTGGCATTTAACCCACTCAAATACCAAAAACTGGACTAACAGCCTAACAAATTCTACACAAAATACCCTAAAATTGAATAATTTAGGATTTAAAAACTATGGGTCTTACAAGGGCCAATTTGAATAGTCCATCCACCGGGATGGTCGCATAGTATCAAACCTCCCAACCTAGTACTTCTGAGTTAGAATGGTACCACATTGTGAAGTAGATTCTAAGCTCGTGCATAACATTGCATTTTATTGTAATTGTTTTGTTGTTATTAATATGTATCGTGTGTGGTGATAATTTCTCTTAGACACTTTGATGTTACAGTGAAATCTATTGATTTTCATTGAGTGATTTTGACCTTTGAATGTGATATTTTCTTGATGGAATATTTGAGTAATGATACGGTCCCATTATGATTATTTGCGTGCTCTTCTTACTTGTATTATACTGTCATCATGAATTTGAAACTCACCTCTTTCGTTTTTTGTGTTTGACTGGCTGGGCCATGCGTTTGCGAAATCGCAGTTATTACAGGTTAATGAGTCTTGAAGTTCATGTTTGGGAGGAACCCTGCTCTGATATGTGATACCGAGAATAAGGGTTTTAATTTGTATCTTACTTATTTAATTTGAATCGAATTTTTGTATGAAAATCTTAGAAGTACTAGACTTTTTTTAGAATTAAATCAAGTAATTATACTTAAATCAAGCTTATCGAGATTGCACTATTTTAATGGATAAAATAAGTTTAAAGTGTTTTTATTTTTGAGAAACGTGATATCCTAAATTAAACATAAAGTTTTTTGAAAATATATATTTATTTATCCCCTGCAAATTTTATAGGAATATGATATAAATTATTATATATATTATTTTGGGATTTAGGGTGTCACAGTAATAACCATAACCATGTATCAAAAAAACAATAGTAATTCATATATTTATAAATTTAAGAAGCAAACATTTAAGTTTTTAGAAGTACAATAATTGAAATGTCATTGTAACCACATGGTACAGAGTTTGCAAAAAATCCACTGTTTTACTAAAAAATAAAATAAATCTCAACTTCAACACACATAACTATAGAATCTTATCCTTTGATGTCTGAATTCATGTCTAAAGACATCCTATCTGCTACAAGTTGTTAGATACATTGAGGACCAAATTCATCCTCAAATTTTATTAAATGATTTTAAGCTTGAGGTGAAACTTGAAAGTGAAAATGAGCCAAGGTTTGATCATAAGGAAAACTTTTAATTGAGGAAGTCTGATTGGAGAAGTATGGATAAGTATGCACATTGTTATATTTCAATTATTTATAACTATTTTCTATTTTTAGTTATTTTCTAAAAGGAGACCAATGGGTTTGATTCATGTATGAACCCTAGTTGTTAATAAAATAAAACAACCAAAAGATGGAAGGGAGTTGGAAGGGCAGCCGTAAAACCAAGGAGGAAACACAACAATTACCCTATCTTTTGACACCGGTAATCGATAACTGTTCCAGAAAACTTTCTCCATTTTCGCCCACATTTGAGTATCTTATTTCATTCATTTAACTCGTCAAATAAACATAAGGTGTTGATTGATTTAAATTCGTTAAATGTGCGGCACTGAATATTATTGTGATTTTTTATTTATTTTTATTAAATGTGTGATATTTGATATTATTGTGATATTAGATGATGAATGAACTTTATGTATATGTTTGATTAGACGTGTTTATGTGATGTGATGATAAAAAGTGAATTTATTTTGATACATTTATGTGATTGTGATGATGTTTAATTAATAATAACGATGTTATAAATTTGTGACAAATCTATGTGATGTTGTATGTTTGATGATAGTGATGCTATAAATTTGTGATGAGTTTATGTGATGAGATATGATTAATGATAGTGATGTTGTGAATTTTTTATGAGAATACTGAAGTAACCCCATAGTTGGTGAAATAATTGAGATTTCAATTTGTGTTTGAGATGACGGTCTTAATGGAGTATCATAGGCCAACGAAGGGAGAAAATAAATATTGAGAAATTGTGAAGTAAAAATTACGTAATATAGTACAACTGAATGAGCCTGATCATGACAGTCTGGTGTCGAGCCTTAAGGCAAGATTGTTAGACCTTGGAGGTATTCGAGTGGGGAATTTCTAGGTAACTTGGAGGTAGCACTCCAAATGTCGGGAGCTACCATGCAATACATGTTTACCTCGACTGTCACGTATTTGTGTCTCGGGTTGAGTTGAGGGGAACTATGAGGACATGACCAATTTTAATTGACCGTCCACCGTGACGGTAGCACAGTATCAAGCCTGCTTACCAAGTACTTGAAATTTAGAATGGTACCACATTGTGAAGTAGAGTCTAAGCTCATGCATAGCATTGCATTTTCTTGTGATTGTTTTGTTGTGATTAATATGTATTATGTGTGATAATAGTTTCTGTGATGATTTGATGTTACAGTGAAGTGTATTGACTTTCCTTGACTTTGACTATATAATGTGATGTTTTCCTTTGATGAATATTTGTGTAATGATATGGTTTATTGATGATTAATAGCGTGTTTCTCTTATTTATATTATACTATCAACATGATTGCAAAACTTACCTTCTTCATTGTTTGTGTTTGATTGACTGACTTGGCTCTGATTTTGTGTAATCGCAGTTATTATAGGTTAATGAGTCTCGAAGTTCAAGTTTGGGAGAAACCCCGCTCTGATAGGTGATACTGGGAATTAAAAGTTGTAATACTATTTTACTTATGTTATTAAATGACTTCTTATATGAAAACTTAGTACGAGTAAGTCTTGGGAATTAAATCAAGAAATTATAGTTAAATCAAGTTAATTGATATTCCACTATTTTAATTGAGGAACACAAAATTAAATTGTTACATGTGTATATAATGAAATGTGATATCCTAAATTAGATATTAAAGTTTTTATTCTTTTTAATAGATTTTCTTGATCCGTTGCAAGTTTTCTTCAAATAATTTAGTATATACTATTATAAATGTTATTTTGGGGTTTAGGGTGTCACACCACTCATTATTTGTTTCAAACAAACTAGTCATGTGACAGCCTAAATCCCAAGATGATATATATAATAATTTATATCATATTCCTATAAAATTTGCAGCGGATAAATAAAAATATATTTCGAAGAAAATAAAAACTTTATATTTAATTTAGGATATCACATTTCTCAAAAATAAAAATAAAAACACATTAAATTTATTTTATCCATTAAAATAGTGCAATCTCAATAAGCTTGATTAAGTATAATTACTTGATTTAATTCTAAAAACTTACTAATACTTCTAAGGTTACCATACAAAAATTCGATTCAAATTAAATAGGTAAAATACAAATTAAAACCCTTATTCCCAGTATCACCTATCTGAGCAGGGTTCCTCCCAAACTTGAAATTCAAGACTCATTAACCTGTAATAACTGTGATTTTGAAAACGCAGGGTCCAACCAGTCAAACACAAACAATGAAGGAGGTGAGTTTCGAAATCGTGATGGCAGTATAATATAAGTAAGAAGAACACACAAACAATCATAATAGAACCGTATCATTACACAAATATTCCATCAACAAAATATCACATTCAAAGGTCAAAATCACTCAAGGAAACTCAATAGATTTCATTGTAATATCAAATTGTCTATGAGAAATTATCACCACACACGATTCATTTTAATAGCAACAAAACAATTACAATAAAATACAATGATATGCATGAGCTTAGACTCTACTTCACAATGTGGTACCATTCTAACTCTGAAGTACTTGGTTAGGAGGCTTGTTACTATGCCACCTTCCCAATGGACGCACAATTCAAATTAGCCATGTCCTCATAGATCCCCTCAACTCAACCCGAGGCACATATATGTGATAGTCAAGGTAAACGTGTGTTGCATGGTAGCTCCCGACATTTTGAGTACTACCTGCAAGTCACCTAGGAATTCCCCACCCGAATACCTCCAAGGTCTAACAATCTTGCCTTAGGAATCATCACTATCTCATCAACCATGGGGTACTTCAATATTCTCATCACAATTTTATAACATCATTAGTCATACATAATCATGATCATCATATATACTCATCACTATTGTCAATCAAACATCATCATTATCATCACATAAACATATGTCATACAATGCATCCATCTTTTATTATCACATCACATAAATTCGTCTAATCAAACATACACACATAATTTCATTCAACATCCAACATCACAACAATATCAAATATCAAATACCACACAATTATTCAAAATTAAATCAATCAGCATCTTATAAATATTACTATTTTACATTATAATCACACAATCCCAATATTTTCACATTAATTAATTTATCTCTCAAAGGGCTACTGCTATATGTAGCGAGCCCCAGATGAATTATTGTGAGATACAGTTTTCTCGTACATCTCACAATATATTATACTCATGAATTCAAATGCTCTCTCACCCCTTACCTTATGTAGACGCTTTCTCAAACACATAAATCAATCGAAATTTTCAACAGAAAATGTAGATCAACAATGTACAACAAGCGAATTCAAATAAATGATGAGTTCACAAAATCATTGAGACTTGACTAATAAATTATGCGACTCGTTAGAGCGCCGGAAGGGTCCGATGTCAACTTCACCAAAAAATACAAATGATTAGTGCTTCTTGAAGGTTTCGACGATAGGAATCCAAAAATGATACCAGTTTTTCGAGACGACAAATATGGTGATTGGAATGGGTCAAAAACAACTCGTCCAAGGAAAGAAATGCAGTTGTTTCTGATTAAACGGAGCCACTGTTGTTAAAATTGATGCCAAAAATGAATTCAGTGGCCGATTTTGTGTAGGATAAAGGTTGAGGTCGTTTCAAAATGGCAACGAATTGGTGTGGATGAATTTTAGGCAAAAAGGGTTTCTTTTTAGGATGCGTGTGCTAAAGAGAAAGTCTTTTAATGCAGATGAAAGGGCAGGTAGCAGATGTACATGTGCATGAATAAAACAGGCTGTAAGGCCCAACACTGGGGAATCTAGTCTGTGTGTGATGCAGGAATGGAGATGTAATGAGCAATTCGCAGGTGTAGGAAAGAAAAGTCCAATTAGTAATAACCCAAATTAATATGCACAAGTAGAAAATATGGGTGTAAACAGTTGCCTGGTACAAAATTCATTTTTGTTGTATTTCTATAAGCCTTTAATAAATAAATAGTTTATTTTACTTTTCTAGAATTTTTCCCCAAACTACTCATTTTAACATAATATTATCTATCCTTAACATAGATAAATATATTTTAACCAAAACTCTCATATTCAAAATAATAACTATGATTATTACTATAACATCTTTCAAAATAATCACATAAAAATACATCATCATTATAGAATAGTCGAAATGATAAAATAAATAAATATAACATCAACAATTTATATTACTTACTAATTAAAAATAAATATGTGCAAATATATCAAGATAATTATTTGAAAAATAAATAATTAAAATAAAATAAATTTATAAATAATAAAATACAATTATGTGTACACTTAACATTAGTCAAACATACAAGAAAATATCACATTAACTGCCACGCACATATACATATAGAGTCGCCTAAAATCTTATTCTTTATATCACTTATTTAGTCAAATATAT
>JBBPBT010001310.1:3471564-3500206 GCA_037974875.1 Cicer bijugum | reverse complement strand
ATATCTTTAGAGAAAAGGAAAAATATATTAATTAATTCAATACAAAAATGAAATTTTAAAATTCTATGTCAAAAAGAGACGACATAGAAAAATAATAAGATTTATCAACAAAATTAATACATAGTAGATGTTAAAAAATGTAAATAAAAATAAAAAATTGAAATTTGTATCAAATATATTAAAGTAAAATTTATATTATCTTAATATTTTTTTACTAGATACATTACTTTAATCTTAAATATTATTAAATGGGGGCGGGGGTTATTCAAACTTTTAGAAAACTTTAAAGTTGACTTCTTTTTTTAGATGATAAAAAATGTTGGTTGTTTATGTATAAAGCCTTGGTTTTATTTTTAGAATGATATATCACATAGTAAAGCAACAACAATAAATCATATTGCTATTGATATTGAAGCTATTTGAAATGGCTAAGTTTTCCTTCTTTTTATTCATCGTCTTTGCCATTATTTTTTCAGGTATACAATTTTTGTTTCATATTCTTTGCACGTTTGTGTGTTGACAATTTTTATTATGTTAAATTCACAAGATTTTGTTTCATTTAATAATATGGTTTTATTTTAACTGTTACAGTTATGACTAGTGGTGCGAATGGACAACAAAAAAGATGTGTTGAACTCGTCGCTAAAAATTCATGTTTACTCGAAACATGCATAAAGACGTGCTATTTAAAATATCCCGAAAAAAATAGTTGGGGACAGTGTGTTAGAGCAAACCCTTTTCACCATATAGTTGTATTTGCGCTTATGATTGTCAAGCCTAGAACAAAAATATGACAGTTGCTCTATATCTAATGTAAAAGCATATGAAAATATAGTTAATAAATTTCACAGATTTACAATTTATGTTTAAAAAGTGAATTAAGCATTTTGGTATCCTTTATTGCAATTAAAACCAAAATTGAGAGATTTTTTTATTTTATTTTAGAAAAGATGATAAATTATACCCTAATTAACTTACACTATAATTGAAATTGGATTTATACCTTTTAGATAAGTTATAGTTGATTGAACAAGGGAGAGAACCTGATTTCAAAATAGGTGTGGATGGAATTTTGAGATTTAAGGAGAGAATTTGTGTTCCCGATGTAGAGGAGTTAAGAAAGATTATATTAGAGGAAGGGCATAGGAGTTGACTAAGTATTCACCCTTGAGCCACAAAGATGTATAAGGACGTCAAGAAGATATTTTGGTGGCCTAAAATGAAAAAAGATGTTGTTGAGTTTGTGTATGCTTGTTTGATCTGTCAAAAGTCTTAAGGTAGAAAACCAAAAACATTCAGGTTTGATGCAACCTTTGAATATTCCCAAATGGAAGTGGGATAGCATCTCTATGGACTTTGTTGTAGGCTTACCTCGAACTCCAAAAAGGTACCACAATATTTGGCTTATTGTGGATAGATTAACTAAATCTACTCACTTTATTCCGATAAACCTAACTTATTCTATGGAAAGGTTAGCTGAAATATACATAAAGGAAATTGTGAAGTTGCATGGAATCCCATCAAGTATAGTCTCAAATACCCTAGGTTTACCTCTAAGTTTTGGCAAGGTTTACAAAGCTCTTTAGGTACGAATATTAGGATGAGTTCAGCCTACCACCCACAAATAGATAGTCAGACTGAGCGAACCAATCATTCCCTAGAAGACTTATTGAGAGCTTGTGTGTTGGAACAAAATGGAAGTTGGGATAGCTTTTCAATCACTAGGTTTGTCAGACCCTCCCTATATGATGACAAAATAGTTCTAACTGCAAAATCACACCTCAATTAATTTCAATTTGACTTCACAACATTCATCATTATATATGGATACCTTCAATCACAAAAAAAAATCCAATATTTTAGTTTGCACTACTCATAATGCATCATCCAGTCTTATCAATCACAAAATAAGAGATCAAACAGGTGGCTCATTCAATATCACAATTCCATTCAAGTAGTAAGAACACTCCAGTACATATCATTCACACAGTAACAATCAACATAATATTCATAAAATTAGACGACATGCAATCTTGATATAAATAAATTAACGACAATTCTATAGGTTGCTAAATTATATTTTAGTCCTCACTATTACCATTCACATTTTATTAATTAATTATTATTATTCAATAGGGTACAACTGTACGTAGTAAGCCCCAATGAACATTTAGGAATTTTAGCATTCCCGTTCATCTCACGTTATTTTATACTCATAAAATAGAACATCATCTCGCCCCTTATCTCGTATAAAAATATATTGAGCAAGTCTGTTACTTTAAAAAAAAAATTTAGAGGACAATTATTTTTGCTGCAAAACATATTTATAAATATAATAGAATAAAATAATGTATAATTTTAAATAAAATAATATAAAATCCAATAGCATATATGTAATGAAATTGATAATATTTATTTGAATTGATGCGTACGATAAATCACATTTAATTATAGCTAAAATAAATGAACTCTCTAGATGTAAATTAATTTTTGAATATATATTCAGTAATATAATTCAGTCATATTTCTAGGCCTAAAAATTGGAATAAAGGGACACATGCTTCGTGTTACGATGATGTGACCATATGCCTAGATATTAATGAAAATTGAAATAAAGGCATATATGCTATGTACTCGTATAATTCGATACAATAACTAGGACTGCATACATACTATCCATCAACAGCCCTATATTGATATAATTGCCCTATTTTAGTATAATTGATGGAATTGGGAAGGTGTACCTGGTCTTTGAAATCAATATATTGTTTGGGTTAGTGAAACAGGGCAGGAGGCTACAAGGCAGCAACCGATAATATGCGGTGTGCGGGACAACAACGGACACCCTTCCTACTTTTCTCTTCTCTTTTGGGAATTAGTGGAATATAAAATGTGCATGGCAAATTTTTTTTCGGAACAAGAGGTTGAGTAATGTGTTAACTTATAGCCTTTCACCTATATATATATATATATATTAGTAAATTAAGGTTTGTTATCCAGGCCGGCTTAGAAAACACGGGTTTATCGTCGCCATAATCCATTCTCACTATAAGAATTATTATTATTATTATTATTATTATTATTATTATTGTTATTATTATTATTATTATTATTATCATTATTATTATTATTATTATTATTATTATTATTATTAACTCACTCTATTAGTGCTAAAGTAATAGATTAATGTAGCAACACAATTTCACTGCTTGTATTATTATATATATATATATATATATATATATATATATATATATATTATTTTTATAAGTTAAATATAGTTAATATTAATGATTTAAATCGATTACTAAGACAAACACACAGACACACCTAAAGAAATTAGAAGACATATTAACATTCATATAAAAAAAATAGCATTCTATCATTATACTATTTAAAATAAGGTAATGAGAAATTGGGGTGTTACATTTCTCCCCCTGTTGAAGAAAATTTCATCCTCAAAATTTACCTGAAGGAAACAGTTATGGACAAGAATAGCGCATCTGGCTTTGGACCTCCCACGTAGCACTTTCACCAGTAGTACCTCCCCAGACAACCTTAACCAATGAAATCGTCTTACCCCTTAATTCTTTGGTCTTTTGGTCCTCAATCCATAGCGGTAATGTCTCAAAAGTTAGATTTTCTTTTATTTTGACCTTGTCTGACTCAATCACATGTGAGGGATCAAAAATGTACTTGCGAAGTTGAGACACGTGAAAGACACTATGAAGATTAGAAAGAGATAAAGGCAACACAATCTGATATGCTACGTTACCGACACGTTTAAGAATTTTGTAAGGTCCTATAAATCGAGTGGGTAAGCTTTCACATTTTTAATGTCCGACCAACCTCAGTTGTTGGAGTAACTCTCAAAAATACATGATCACCTTCTTGAAATTCGAGATTTTTCCTTCTTTTATCTTGGTAACTCTTTTGCCTACTATGAGATGCTCTCATCTTTTCCAGAATCATTTTTACTTTATCAGTAGTTTGTTGAACAATCTCAGGTCCTAACACATGGTTATCACTCGTCTCTAACCAACACAGAGGGGTCCTACACCTTCTCCCATACAACGCCTCAAAAGCGGCCATTCCATTACTAGAGTCGAAACCATTGTTATAGGTAAACTCTATAAGTGGCAAAAAGCTATCCCAACTTCCATTTTGTTCCAACACACAAGCTCTCAACAAGCCTTATAGGGATTGATTGGTTCGCTCAGTCTGACCATATGTTTGTGGGTGGTAGGCTGAACTCATCCTATGATTCGTACCTAAAGCATTTTGTAAACCTTGCAAAAACTTAGAGGTGAGCCTACAACAAAGTCCATAGAGATTCTATCCCACTTCCATTCAGGAATACTCAAAGGTTGCATCAAACCTGAAGGTTTTTGGTGTTCTACCTTGGACTTTTGACAGATAAAACAAGCATACACAAACTCAACAACATCTTTTTTTCATTTTAGGCCACCAAAATATCTTCTTGAGGTCCTTATACATCTTTGTGGCTCAAGGGTGAATACTTAGACAACTCCTATGCCATTCTTCTAAGATCATCTTTCTTAACTCCTCTACATCGAGAACACAAATTCTCTCCTTAAATCTCAAAATTCCATCCACACCTCTTTTGAAATCAGGTTCTCTCCCTTGTTCAATACTGTAACTTATCTATAAGGTATAAATCCAATTTATGATTGTTTTCAATCTCTTCCAAAAGTCTACTAGTTACCTTCAACATTCCCAATTTAATACTTTCTGGTGTCACTTCACAAACTAAACTAAGGTCTCTAAACTATTCCAACAACTCACTATGCTTAACCATTAAAGCGGACACACTCAAATTTTTCCTACTCAAGGCATCATCCACTACATTGGCCTTTGTAGGATGATAGTTAAGCTCAAAATCAAAATCTTTAAGAAATTGCATCCACCTACGTTGTCTCATGTGTAACTCCTTCTAGTCAAAAAGATACTTAAGGCTCTTATGGTCACTAAAAACCTCAAATCTAGATCCATATAAATAATGTCTCCACATTGTAAGTTTAAAGACAACTGCTGCTAATTCTAGGTCATGGGTAGGGTAGTTCCTCTCATGAATCTTCAGTTGCCCAGAAGCATATGCTACCACCTACCCATCCTACATAAGTACTCCACGTAATCCGGAACCGCACGCATCACAATATACTACAAAGGGTTCACTCAGGTCAGGTAATACTAAGATCGGTGCAAAGGTGAATCGTTTCTTAAGCTCTTGGAAACTATTCTCACAATGAGTATCTCACACGAACAATTCCCCTTTTTGGTCCAACTTAGTTAAAGGTAAGGCCAACTTAGAGAATCCTTCTATGAACCTACGATAATAACCTGGCAATCCTAGGAAACTCCTAATCCCAGTCACTGATTTAGGTGTTTTCCATTCTAATACACTCTCCACCTTGGCAGGATCAACGGCTATTGCACTTTTTGAAATTACATGTCCTAGGAAACTCACTTCCTCTAACCAAAATTCACACTTAGACAACTTGGCAAATAATTGTTTCTCCTTAAGGGTTTGCAAAACTATCCTTAAATGTTCACCATGCTCTTCCTTAGTCTTAGATTACACCAAGATATCATCTATAAACACAACCACAAATGAGTCTAGGTAAGGGTGAAAGATTTGGTTCATGTAATCCATAAACACTGCTGGTGCATTAGTCACACCAAAAGGCATAACCAAATACTCATAATGGCCATAACAGGTTCTAAAGGCTTTTCTAGCGATATTAGAAGACTTCACTCAGATCTGATGATAACCTAATCTCATGTCGATCTTACTAAACACACATGATCTCTCAATTGGTCCATAAGGGCATCTATCCTAGGTAGTGGATACTTATTCTTGATTGTCACTTTATTAAGTCGACAGTAATCCACACATAACCTCATAGAGCCATCCTTCTTCTTAACCAATAACACAGGTGCACCCAATGGTGAAACACTAGGTCTTATAAATTGTTTATCTAAAAGCTCTTCCAATTGCTTCTTAAGCTCAAATAATTCTAAGGGAGACATCCTATACGGTGCCATGGATATGGGTCCAGTACCTAGTACAAGGTCAATGCTAAACTCAATATGACGTTCTGGTTGTAAACTAGTGACATCTTCAGGGAATACTTCAAGGAATTCACACATAATAGGAACATCTCGTACTACCACTTTTTCTTCAAATTCCAATGAGGCTAGGATCATGTATAACTAGGCATCTTCTTTCAAGAGTGTCTTCACTTGGTTGGCGGATATATTGCTAGAATTATCCCTCTCTTCTGACTTCATGTTGTTACTATTTCTGTTACTAACTCATCGTCCATTGGGGTTTCCTCTACGACTCCCATAACTATAAGAGTGGACGAATAATTCATGAATAGGCAAGTCCTCATAGATCCCCTCAACTCAATCCAAGACACATATACGCGACGGTCAGAATACTCTTGTGTTGCACTGTAACTCTGGACCTTAGGGAATAACTCACTAATCCACTTAGGAATTCCCCACTAGAGGTACCCCCAAGGTCTATCAGTCTTACCTTACAGTTTGATTGTAGCCCTCCACAGTTTTTCAGCTGCAAAAGGAGCTAGTAGTGGTAATGGAAAAGAAAATGGGAACAATTATAGTTATGGGAGTGGTAGGGGAAACCCCAATGGACGAGGAGTTAGTAGCGGAAATAGTAACAATATGAGTCAAGTCTCGCGCAACAACAATGGTAATAATGGTTATCTAGCTACTCCTATCCAATGTAGCAGGTGTGGAAAGCAGGGTCACATGACATATGAATGTAGAGATGCTGGAATTACTTGTTTTAATTGTCAACAACAAGGCCACATTAGCACCACATGCCCTTACCCAAGGAAGACCCCACAGACTGGAAACCAGAGTTCCCAAGCCATCCGACCTAAATCCAATGGAAGAATCTTTACCCTCAGTGGTGCAGGAGCGTCTGAGAAAGACAACTTGATCCAAGGTACATGTCTCATAAGTGATACTCCTTTATTTGTACTATTTGATTGTGGTGCCACTCATTCTTTTGTTTCTCTTGATTGTGTTAGACGTTTAGGACTACATGTATCTCGTTTACCGTATGAGTTGATTGTGGATACCCCAACTAGTGACTCTGTTGATACCTCTAGTGTTTGTCATGACATTTCTATCCATGTGTGTGGAAGGGACTTTCGAGTTGACTTAGTGTGTCTACCTTTGCATCTGGTTGATGTGATTCTTGGTATGGATTGGTTATCTGCCAACCGTGTCCGCGTAGATTTTTTTAGTAAAACCATTGAATTCATGGAGTCAGAAGAGAGGGATAAGCCTAGCAATATATCCACCAACCAAGTGAAGGCACTCTTGAAAGAAGATGCCCAGTTATACATGATCCTTGCCTCATTGGAATTTGAAGAAAAAGTGGTAAAACGAGATGTTCCTATTGTGTGTGAATTCCCTGAAGTATTCCCTGAAGATGTCACTAGTTTACCACCAGAGCGTGAAATTGAGTTTAGCATTGACCTGGTACCAGGTACTGGAGCCATATCCATGGCACCGTATAGGATGTCTCCCTTAGAATTGTCTGAGCTTAAGAAACAATTGGAAGAGCTTTTAGATAAACAATTTATAAGGCCTAGTGTTTCACCATGGGGTGCACCTGTGTTGTTGGTTAAGAAGAAGGATGGCTCTATGAGGTTATGCGTAGATATCGTCGACTTAATAAAGTGACAATCAAGAATAAGTATCCGCTACCTAGGATAGATGACCTTATGGATCAATTGAGAGGATCATGTGTGTTTAGTAAGATCGATCTGAGGTCATGTTACCATTAGATCCGAGTGAAACCTTCTGATACCCCTAAGACCGCCTTTAGGACCCGTTATGGCCATTACGAGTATTTGGTTATGCCTTTTGGTGTGACTAATGCACCAGCAGTGTTTATGGATTACATGAATCAGATATTTCATTCTTACCTAGACTCTTTTGTGGTTGTGTTTATAGATGATATCTTAGTGTACTCGAAGACTAAGGAAGAACATGGTGAACATCTAAGGATAGTCTTGAAAACCCTTAAGGAGAAACAATTATTTGCCAAGTTGTCTAAGTGTGAATTTTGGTTAGACGAAGTAAGTTTCCTAGGACATATAATTTCTAAAAGGGGAATAGATGTGGATCCTACCAAAGTGGAGAGTGTCTTAGAATGGAAAACACCTAAATCAGTGACTGAGATTAGGAGTTTCCTAGGATTGGTAGGTTATTATCGTAGGTTCATAGAAGGATTCTCCAGGTTGGCCTTACCTTTGACTAAGTTGACCCGTAAAGGGGAATTGTTTGCGTGGGATACTCATTGTGAGAATAGTTTCCAAGAGCTTAAGAAACGATTGACCTCTGCACCAATCTTAGTATTACCTGACTTGAGTGAACCTTTTGCAGTATATTGTGATGTGTGTAGTTCCGGATTAGGTGGAGTACTTATGCAGGATGGAAAGGTAGTAGCATATGCTTCTAGGCAACTGAAGATTCATGAGAGGAACTACCCTACCCATGACCTAGAATTAGCAGCAGTTGTCTTTGTACTTACAATGGGGAGACATTATTTATATGGATCTAGATTTGAGGTTTTTAGTGACCATAAGAGCCTTAAGTATATTTTTGATCAGAAGGAGTTGAACATGAGACAATGTAGGTGGATTGAATTCCTTAAAGATTTTGATTTTGAGCTTAAATATCACTCGGGAAAGGCCAATGTAGTGGCTGATGTCTTGAGTAGGAAGATTTTGAGTGTGTCTGCCTTAATGGTTAAGCATAGTGAGTTGTTGGAACAATTTAGAGACCTTAGTTTAGTTTGTGAAGTGACACCAGAAAGTATTAAATTGGGAATGTTGAAGGTAACTAGTGGACTATTGGAAGAGATTGAAAAGAGTCAGAAGTTGGATTTATATCTTTTAGATAAGTTACAGTCGATTGACCAAGGGAGAGAACCTAACTTTAAAATAGGTGTGGATGGAATTTTGAGATTTAAGGAGAGGATTTGTGTTCCCGATGTAGAGGAGTTAAGAAAGATGATCTTAGAGGAAGGACATAGGAGTTGTCTAAGTATTCACCTTGGAGCCATAAAGATGTATAAGGATCTCAAGAAGATATTTTGGTGGTCTAAAATGAAAAGAGATGTTGCTGAAATTGTGTATGCTTGTTTGACTTGCCAAAAATCTAAGGTAGAACATCAAAAACCTTCAGGTTTGATGCAACCTTTGAGCATTCCCGAATGGAAGTGGGATAACATCTCTATGGACTTTGTTGTAGGCCTACCTCGAACTCCAAAAAGGGACGATAACATTTGGGTCATTGTGGATAGATTAACTAAGTATGCTCACTTTATTCCAATAAACATAACTTATTCTATGGAAAGGTTAGCTGAAATATACATAAAGGAAATTGTGAAGTTGCATGAAATCCCATCAAGTAGAGTCTCAGACAGAGACCCTAGGTTTACCTCTAAGTTCTGGCAAGGTTTACAAAGTGCTTTAGGTACGAACCTTAGGATGAGTTCAGCCTACCACCCACAGACAGATGGTCAAACTGAGCGAACCAATCAATCCCTAGAAGACTTGTTGAGAGCTTGTGTGTTGGAACAAAATGGAAGTTGGGATAGCTTTTTGCCACTTATAGAATTTACCTATAACAATAGTTTCCACTCTAGCATTGGAATGGCCCCTTTTGAGGCTTTATATGGGAGAAGATGTAGGACCCCTCTGTGTTGGTTTGAGACGGGTGATAACCTTGTGTTAGGACCCGAGATTATTCCACAAACTACTAATAAAGTAAAAATGATTCAGGAAAAAATGAGAGCATCTCAAAGTAGGCAAAAGAGTTACCATGATAAAAGAAAGAAAAATGTAACACCCCGTTTTTCAAAGCGAGGGTGTATTTTCTTTTCAAAAGAAATTAAAATACAACAGAGAAATAAATAAGGTAACACCTTTGGATAAATAATTAAGTCATTATAATTTACAAACAGCGGAAAAATTTTTCAAAATATAAATCCAAAGCATGTCCTGATGTCAACATTAGTACATGTACATCCTTCCAATTTAAAATAAATGTAGCCCAAAAGAAAGACATATGTATCCTGAGTGACAACCTAGTCTGATCATTCTATACATAACAAAAAACTATACGCCTTGAGTAATCTCCACGCGCCCCGAGAGATCCTCCTAACGTAGCTCCAATCAAGCATTCCCATCCACATTCCCATCCGTAGGGTACGAACCAGTAGGGTCATCCTGACTCTCATCTGAGGGCAAAGCCCAGATTTCCACAATAGTTGTAAAGGGTCACCAACCGAAATTAACAGTTAACAAATAACATTTATGTTTTTAAATGCACAAAATATCCTCTCAACTAAGCATGCACCTTAAAGGATTTTCCATATGCGAAAAGTTTATATAATGCTTGCCAAATGTAAATGAAATCAAATAAAGTTCTTCATCCATCAAGTAATATATAATTGACCAAAACATTGATAAATCAATTGAGCAATCAATTATCTAACTCAAAATAAGATTTCCCACTGAGCCAATCGATTGGGCAAATCGATTTCCTGAAAGTTTTTAGTGAAAATTGAACTTTGAACTTGCATCAATCGATTGGGGAAATCGATTTCGTGCAAGAATGAGCCCCTGTATTGGTCAATTGATTGGGCAAATCGATTTCGTGAAGGACAAAGCCCCTGTATTGAATCCAATCGATTGGGCAAATCGATTTCGTGAAAGACAGAGCCCCTGTATTGAATCCAATCGATTAGGCAAATCGATTTCGTGAAAGACAGAGCCCCTGTATTGAAATCAATCGATTTGCTAAATCGATTTCTTAAGTGGTTTTGAAAAACACATTACCTACTCAATCATATTCAAACACAACTCCAAATCGATTTCCCTGTAAATTCTCCCAAAAATACATAAACAAACTCAATTATATTCAAACACAACTCCAAATCTCAACACTTAGTAGTTTCCACACAAACACCACGACAATCGGGTTTCGAAATAGTTTTACCATCTGTCACACTTACACACGATAATCAACATGTAACACTTAGCAAATTCAATACAATTACAATTACATCTCAAGTTTAAAACACTCAATCCTAAACTTGAAAACAAACACACTACACACAATCTGTTCCAAAACATAGCACTTAGTAATATCATCACAATCCTAAATTGAATCAAACACACTTACACATAATTTCAAAACATAACACTTAGCAAAATCAACACAATCAGAAATTTGATTCAACCACGACTCGTGTGCCAAGCACCCTAATGCAATGCGTATATGCCAAAATGCATGGACTCGGAATTCCAAACCAAAACCCTCCTCGAAGGGCCGTAAATCATAATTGTACCGCTTATCGCAGGCCAAAGTACCAATTACCGAGGTGCCACCTATCACGGGTCAGCACGATTTACTACAAAGCGTAAATCGTAAACGTACCACCTATCACGGGTCAGTACTATTTACCGAGGTGCCACCTATCACGGGTTAACACAATTTACCAAAAGAAAAAACGTAAGTCGTAAGTGTGCCGCCTATCACAGGCCAAAGTACTACTTACCGAGGTGTCACCTATCACGGGTCAGCACAACTTACCAAAAAGTAAATCGTAAACGTACCACCTATCACGGGTCAGTACAGTTTACCGAGGTGCCACCTATCACGGGTCAGCATAATTTACCAAATAAAATGCATGAGCATACACTAACTCCATTCACAACAATCGTTAAGTAAATGTAGATATTAAAAGATTCCCCATTTTTAATACTCATTTACTTAACCGATTTTCACGCCAAAACATTAAGCAAACATACATATTAAGAGATTCCCCATTCTTAATATACTTTTGACTTAAACGATTTCCACACAAAACATTCAGTAAACAAGTCATTAAGAGATTCCCCATTCTTAATACTCATTTAACTGAAACGATTTTTCAAAAACAAACATTAAGTAACCAAGACATTAAGAGATTCCCCATTCTTAACGCCCAATTAACTTACATTAAGTAACTAAGACATTAAGAGATTCCCCATTCTTAACGCCCAGTTAACTTAAACGATTTTCAAACAACATTAAATAACTAAGACATTAAGAGATTCCCCATTCTTAACGCCCAGTTAACTTAAACGATTTTCAAAACAACATTAAGTAAATGAGACATTAAGAGATTCCCCATTCTTAATTCTCATTTAACTTAAACGATTTTCACAAACTCACATTAAGTAAACAAGACATTAAGAGATTCCCCATTCTTAATACTCGTTTAACTTAATGGTTTTCAAATTCCATACAAAACAAACTTTCACATTCAATCCATAATTCACACCAAATCATTTTTCACACAAACCCCACAAAACACATCTCAAGTTTCATCAGTATCAATTAAGAACACCTCAAAAACAACGAACACAAATCGACACAATCCACCACTCAAACACACAAGTTTCATCTACTCAAAATCATACATAAATGAGTTTAGATTCATTTTCCACGAAGCATTCATCAATATAACCAAAACCTAACTCTAAGATTTTACCCATAAAGCCTTAGATACATTTTCCCAAATCAATACTCTAACCCTAACAAAATTATTTTCCACACAACTATAGATAAGGCCCTAAATGCAAACTAAAAGTTTGGAAGGAGCTCTTACCTTCACTTTAGCTTTTTCGTTCGATTTTGGTACCGTGAGTAAGTCTGGTAAAATCTCCATTCGCAACGTTGCTTCCAAAATTGGTCCACTAGCACCGTAGCACATAGGTGAGCAACCTTCCCTTCTATCACTTCTTGAAAGGAGGCTTAGATCTAGATGAAACGGGGAGGTTTGTGTTTGAATCACTAATACCGTTTTTCTTCGTTTTCGAATCAACGAGGAAGTATGAAGTTGAGAAATCCTTGTCCTATCACCCACTATCAATTTTCGAACTCAAAGGAAAGAAAAGAAAGAAAAAACTAGCAACAATGGAGGAAGGGAGAATAAGGGGTGAGCGCGGGCAGAGGAAGAAGAAGGGAAATGTTTTTCTTTCTTTCCTTATCTTTTCCTTTCTTTCTTTTTCTTTCCTTTCTATTTCCTTCCCTTCCTTTTCTTTATATATATATAAACATATATATATTAATTATAATTAACAAACATCTCAAAATCTTTAAATATTTATTAAATTACCCTTTCACCCATAACGCATTAAACTCTTCGTAAAAGATTCACCGCAGTTAATTTAATTTATTTATCGACGAGTAATTCTAATCGGCATCAAAATATCTTCTTGGTCATATAAACTCCAAAATATTAATAACTTTTGCTAAAAAGCCTCCGAGTTCAATACCAAAAATACATTAGGTACACTTTAAAATTATGGGTCTTACATTACTACCCCCCTAAAATTAGTTTCGTTCTCGAAACTATGCATCGATAAATAACTCTGGGTGTTATTCTCTCATCTTGCTCTCCAGTTCCCAAGTCGCATATCCAGTAATTGGGTTCCAAATCACCTTGACCAATGAAACATTCTTGGTCCTCAGCCGTTTAATCTTTCTATCATCAATTCTCACTGGAGGTACCAACCGATCCTTCTTTTATGTTCCTTTAGGAAATTAGTATAATATGCGGCGTGCAACACAACAACGAACACCCTTCCTACTTTTCTCTTCTCTTTTGGGAATTAGTGGAATATAAAATGTGCATGACGAATTTTTTTCGGAATAGGAGGCAAAGTAATGTGTTATCCTATAGCCTTTCACCTATATATATATATATATATATATATATATATATATATATATATATATATATATATATATATATATATATATATATTAGTAAATTTAGGTTTGTTATCCAGGCCTGCTTAGAAAACACGAGATTGTCATGGCCATAATCCATTCTCACTTTTAGAATTATTATTATTATTATTATTATTATTATTATTATTATTATTATTATTATTATTATTATTAACTCACTCTATTAGTGCTAAAGTAATAGATTAACGTAGCAACACAATTTCACTCCTTATATTATTATATATATATATATATATATATATATTATTTATTTTTGAAAGTTAAATATAGTTCTTATTAATAATTTAAATCAATTACTAACACAAACACACAAACACACCTAAAGAAATTAGACCACATATTAATACTCATATAAAAAAAATAGTAGTGTATCATTATACTATTTAAAATATGGTAATGAGAAATTGAGGTGTTACAGAATTCATGCCTCAAGCCATCCTATATGTTGCAAGTTGTTAGATACATTGAGGACCATATTCATCCTCAAATTATATTAAATGATTTTAAGCTTGAGGTGAAACTTGAAAGTGAAAATAAGCTAAGGATTGATCATAAGGAAAAAATTTATCTGAGGAAGTCTGATTGGAGAAGTATGGATAAAGGAAACCTGGATTAAAGAAGTTCATATTAGAGGATGTCTAACTAGATGAAGTTTAGTTGGAGGGAGTTTGAGTCAGATATAATCTGATTAGAGAAATTCAACATTAGGGTAAATCTAGATCAAATGTAATTTGGTTAGAGGAATTTAATATCATTGGAAATCTAATAAGAGGAATTCTGATTAGAGGATGTCTGGATTTGATTAGAGGGAAAACGGAAGAAATTCCCCGCTTTAACCCTTAGGCAATACTTATTTATTGCTTTTATACCTACCTATTTTTATTAAAATATCTTTGTCCTAAATTAATCATGTTAGTATTTAAAAACTAATTCATACTATCCAACCAACTATGCAACCAACCAAAATTATCTATTTCATACTATCCAACCAACGATCTAACTAAAATTTGTATGGAGAAATGCCCTTACCTTGACTGCTTTATTTCCTAATAATAAAATCTCAATCCAGGTACATCGGTCATAGCTCCACTAAATCCATACATTCACAAAATGATTTACCACTAATTCTTTGTTTCAAACAAACAAGTTCTACTCTTTAAAAACAATGAATGGTAGACTGAAGGTTCCCCAAACAAGATATAAAACACAAAATATCTTAAATAGCTACACAGTTCCAAAAAAAAACTAAATATTCAATAATTTTTTTTTTAATTTTTAAACTTCGCATAAATTGATTATTTAAACAATCAAAACCCAAAAATATAAAAACTAAGTGATCACACACAATAAACAGCCCATGACAACCGCTATTATTGTTCCATAAAAATTACCGTTTAACCCCTCTTCAAAAATTCTTTTAAATTAGTTAATAATAAGTAATTAAAAGGAAAAATTCCAATACTTAGATTATAAAATAAAACTATGACCTCATAAAATCAAAATTCCATAATTCAACTTTTTATAAAAAAAAATATATTATTGTTAATTAAAATGGAAAAAAAAGTAATAATTTTCTCATTTTCCTAGCTTTAGAAATTGTTTTGAAATAAACTACATTTCATAAAAACTTTATTTCCAAATCCTCACACTTAGATAATCATTTCTAACCATTTTGATGTCATAAAATCAAATTTTCAAATTAGCATATTTTTGAATAATATTTCTTTACAAATCCTAAAATCAGCAAAAATTATTTTTCTAGCTAAATTAAATAATATTCCCAAAATTCACTGCACTTGATCAAGACAAACACTTTTCTAAACACTTTAGTATAAAATAAATGATTAGTTTCTTCAATTTTGAAAACAATCAAATAAGCATACAAATATTTTTTGATTTATTAAAATATAAAATTGATTTCCCAACCATAAAACATATAAAAATTTACTTTTAACCGATAAACTTTTTATCAAACTAACTTCAATCATTAAAATCATCATAAAACCATTTCTAATCAATTGAATCATAATAATATACATTTTCAAACTTAACAACTTGAAATCATAATATCAGACAACATAATCCTTCTTGAAGTACACATGCTTATGTTTTAAATTAAGTGCAAATGTAATCCCAACCAGATGTCACTATCAGAGCGATAATTCCATAAATAAAAATGCTCAAAATAACATCAACACAGTGCATATAATAAGAGTCTCCAAGACATGATGGCTTCCGCCTCTCCGATGTTACATTGATCTGATCATACACCTAGATGTTACTGAAAATTGAAATAAAGGCATATATGCTATCTGCTCATATAATTCGATCTAATAACTAAGACTACATATATTATTATTATTATTATTATTATTATTATTATTATTATATATGCAACCAACTCTAGTGCATCAAAAGAGAATCTTATCCATATATTATTATTATTATTATTATTGATTTGTTTGCCCAAAATCAATTTAAATAAATATATTTAATATTAATAATTCAAATAAATTATTAGGAAAAAAATACTTAAGAAACTATCACACTACAACAAATACATATATAATATAATTTATTACAATATTATTATTATATATTAATTAAAATTTGGAGTGTTACAACAATGACTAAAACAAAACAATTAACAAGTATATAGACTATAATAACCATAACCATGTATCTAGAAAATGATAGTAATTCATATATTTATAAATTTAAGAGGCAATCATTTAAGTTTTCAGAAGTACAATTATTGAAATGTCATTGTAACCACATGGTACAAAGTTTGCAAAAAATCCACTGTTTTACTAAAAAATAAAATAAATTTCAACTTCAACACACATAACTATAGAATCTTATCCATTGATATCTAAATTCATGCCTCAAGCCATCCTACCACTGCAAGTTGTTAGATACATTGAGGACCAAATTCATCCTGAAATTATATTAAATGATGTTATGCTTGAGTTGAAACTTGAAAGTGAAAATGAGTCAAGGTTTGATCATAAGAAAAACTTTTATCTGAGGAAGTCTGATCGGAGAAATATGGATAAAGGAAATCTGAATTAAGGATGTTCATATTAGAGGAAGTCTAACTAGATGAAGTATAGTTGAAGGGAGTTTGGGTCAGATATAATCTGATTTGAGAAATTCAACATTAGAGTAAATCTAGATCAAATGTAATATGGTCAGAGGAATTTAATATCATTGGAAATTTAATAAGAGGAATTATGATTAGAGGGGAAATGGAAGAAATTCCCCACTTTGACCCTTGCGCAATACTTATTTATTGCTTCTATCCCTTCCTATTTTTATTAAAATTTCTTTGTCCTAAATTAATCATATTAGTATTTAAAAACTCATATTTTTCTAAATTTTTAAATAAATATGTTATTACATAACCAAAATTATCTATTTTATACTATCAAACCAACGATCTAACTATATTTGTATAAGGAGACGCCCTTACCTTCGGTGCTTTATTTCCTATCAATAAAATCTCAATCCAGATACATCGGTCATAGCTCCACCTAATCTATACTTTCAAAAAATGATTTACCACTTATTCTTTGTTTCAAACAAACTAGTCCTACTCTTAAAAAACAATGAATGGTTGACTGAAGGTTTCCCAAACAAGATATAAAATGTAAAATATCTTAAATAGCAACACAGTTGCACAAAATAACTAAGTATTCAATAATTTTTTCTAATTTTAAAAATTCGTGCATATTGATTATTTAAAAAGTCAAAATTCAGAAATATAAAAATTAAGTGATCACACGCATAATAAAGAGCTCAGGACAGCCGCTATTATTGTTCCATAAAAATTACCGTTTAACCTATTTTCAAAAATGCTTTAAAATCAGTTAATAATAAGTAATTAAAAGTAAAAATACCAATACTTAGATTATAAAATAAAACTATGACCTCATAAAATCAAAATTCCATAGTTCATCTTTTTATAAAAAATAATATATTATTGTTAATTAAAATGGAAAAAAATAATTCTCTCATTTTCCTAGCTTTAGAAATTGTTTTGAAATAAACTACATTTCATAAAAAAATTATTTCCAAAATCCTAACACTTAGATAATCATTTCTAACCATTTTGAAGTCATAAAATCAATTTTTCCGAATAGCATATTTTTGAAAAAAATTTCTTTACAAATCCTAAAATCCCCAAAAATTGTTTTTCAAGCTAAATTAAATAATATTCCAAAAATTCACTACACAACTTGATCAAGACAAACACTTTTCTAAACACTTTAGCATATAACAAAGGATTAGTTTCTTCAATATTGAAAACAATCAAACAACCATAGAAATGTTTTATTTATTTATTAAAATATAAAAATGATTTCCCAACCATAAAACATATCAAAATTTACTTTTAACCGATAAACTTTTTATAAAACTAACTTCAATCATTAAAATCATGATAAAACCATTTGTAATCAATTGAATCATAATAATATACATTTTCAATTAAAATATGATCTAGACATTAAAGAAACATTTTTTCATTGCCCAAAAATGGATTCTTGACACAAATAAACACGTTTGACAAATCAAAATTATTTTTCTAGGTCAATTCCATCAAGAAAACTCTAAAAATAACAACATATTACAAAACATTAAAATTAGAAGTAGAAGTTTATATTACATTAAATTCGCAGCCACAAAGCAAATTTGGTTTCTCACACTCTAAATGTTGTTTTGAGGATCCGACCTTCAAAATCCAAGACTCATATGTTTCGAACCGACTATAAAAAAATCATCCTCATCCATTTGTTAATAAAGGCGTAATCATGATTCTAAAATTAATGGTTAGGAGAAAGCTAGCAGGTTTTTACTCGTTTCTTTTTCTCTTATTTTTTTAGTCATAGAAACTTGCAAACAAAATTGAATAAAATTAAAGTGAGAAAAGAATTGAAATGAAATAACTTGAAAGTCCAGATTTTTGTTTTTAGTTAATTAATATTATAATCTAAAAATATTTTTTCTACGATTTTAGTTAATATTAAAAGAAAATAAATTTTTGGTCAAATGATTAATTTAATAAAATTAAGTGATATAAATTGCAAGGAGAATTTTTATGAGACAATAAAAAGAAAATTCACAGCCACAAAGCGAATGTTGTTTTAAGGATCCCACCTTCAAAATCCATGACACATATACTACCTCCTAGCTTTATTGTTTTTTGGCCCAAGATTAAACCACAACCCAAATATTTTTTTTAAATTCTAATTTGTAAACTAATTTAACTGATAATTTTATATTTAAATAAATAAAGAAAGACATTTTTTTTACAGTAGATAACATCAAAATGATAATTAACACAAACAAAATCAAACCAATAAATTTTTTAATTTGCAAAATGAACTAATTAAGTAAAATAGACAACAAGCCATAATACAATATAATAATCCAAGCTCTAGTCATCATATAATTTCTAGCCAAAATAATTATATAAAATAATAATTTGAATTATTAAAATAAATCAAATTTGTTTTTAAATAATAAATCAAGATAATTACTAGTAAATACTTATAACATATATAAATACTTTTGAGTGTTATATTAAGATGACCTAAATAGTTTTCTTATACTATTCCAACAAAAATATCTTTATAATATAAGTTCAGACATTCCATTCGTTTCTAATTTTTAAAATATATAGATGAACAGGACGATTTATATAATGAAAATAGTATGGAATTAATTTAATTTAAATTTTCAATAGAATCGATGTGTTACAATTTTCTTTTTTGAATAAAGATATTCTTCATGTAATGGCTTAGATATCTCTAGAGAAAAAGAAAATTATATTAATTAATTCAATACAAAAATCAAATTTCAAAATTTTAATAGCGTTGTGTTGTATGAAATATACAAATAAAATAAAATCACAATATATAGAGTGGTTTACTCGCATAAAAAAACCACATAAGTAGAATTATGTGGTTTTGTCAAAAAGAGACGTTATAAAAAAATAAAAAGATTTATCAACAAAATTAATATAAAATAGATGTTACAAAAAGTTAATAAAAATAGAAAATTCAATTTTCTATAAAATATTTTAAAGTAAAATATATATTGTCTTAATAATTTTTTTAGTAGATATATTATTTTAATCTTAACTATTATTAAAGGGGTATTCAATTCAAACTTTTAGAAAACTTTAAAGTTGACTTTTTTTAGATGGTTAAAATGTTGGTTGTTTGTCTATAAAGCCTTGGTTTTATTTTTAGAATGATATATCACCGAGTAAAGAAACAACAATAAATCATATTGCTATTGATGATATTGAAGCTATTTGAAATGGCTAAGTTTTCCTTCTTTCTATTTATTGTCTTTGTCGCTATTTTTTCAGGTATACAATTTTTGTTTCAAATTCTTTGCACCTTTGTTTGTTGACAGTTTTCATTATGTTAAATTGACAAGATTTTGTTTCATCTAATAATATGGTTTCATTTTAATTCATGTTTACTCGAAACTTGCAGAAAGACATGCTATTTAAAATATCCGAATAAAAATGGTTGGGGACAGTGTGTTAGTGCAAACCCTTTTACACCATATAGTTGCATTTGCGCTTATGATTGTCAAGCCTAGAACACACTACGCAAAAAATAGGATTTTACAACGTTTTTTTAATCCATTTACAACGTTTTTTCAAAAAAAAAAAAGATATGTGGAATCGAGCGCTGTAAAACATACAACAGCGCTTTTAAAAAGTGCTATAAATCATGTGATATAATGCACGCTTGTTATGTACATTTTACAGCGTTTTTTCAAAAAAGCGTTGTAAAATGCGCACATAATATGCATTATTATGCGCATTTTACAACGCTTATTTGAACAAGCGCTGTAAAATGTGCATATATAATTCATATACTGGGTGCGTCTTTTACAGCGCTTTTTTGAAAAAGCGTTGTAAAAGGCACATTCATAATTCATATATTGGGTGCACATTTTACAGCGCTTTTTCAAATAAGCGCTGTTAAATGCACACCAAATATATGAATTATGGATCTGCATTTTACAACGCTTTTGGGTGTACATTTTACAGCGGTTATTTGAAAAAGCGTTGTAATATGTGCACCCAATATATGAATTATGGGTGCATATTTTACAGCGCTGTAAAATGTGTTTATTTTTTTTATTTTTATTTTTTAAAACGTTGTAAATTAAATTTTTCAAAAGTGCTTTTTAGCTTTTTATGGCATTTTTTTTGAAAAGCGTTGTCTTTTTTGACAGGGGTTGTCAAGAAAGAGCTGTAAAAGGCTTCGTTATTTTTAAAATATATTTACAACAGCGCTTGTATTTAGCAAGCGCTGTAAAAGGAGCGGTATTAAATATCATTTTTGGCATAGTGACAAAAATATGATAGTTGCTCTATATTTAATATAAAAGCATATCAAAATATAGTTAATAAATTTCACACATTTACCAACTTGATGCTTCTAAAGGCTGCCCTCTCTGTTTAAAAAGTGAATTAAGGATTTTGGTATCCTTTATTGCAATGAAAACCAAAACTTGAGAGCATTTTTATTTTATTTTAGAAAAAATGATAAATTATACCATTATTAACTTACACTATCGTTAGGCCCTAGGTTGAAACTCGAGATAAGACGTGTAACCTAATAATATCAGCATTCGTCAGTTGGACTAGGGTTTCAAGGCAAAACTTGAGAGATTTATTATAGTAAAAGATTTTTACATTCTTTTAAAATGTGAGAGAAAGACAATGACTAAAAAAATAATTAACAACCACATAGATTGTAGTAACCATAACCATGTATCTAGAAAATGATAGTAATTCATAATTTATAAGTTTAAGAGGCAATTATTTATGTTTTCAGAAGTACAATCATTGAAATGGCATTGTAACCGCATGGTACAGAGTTTGCAAAAAATCCGTTGTTTTACTAAAAAATAAAATAAATTTCAACTTCAACATACATAACTACAGAATCTTATCCTTTGATGTCTGAATTCATGCCTCAAGCCATCCTATCTACTACAAGTTGTTAGATACATTGAGGACCCAATTTATCCTCAAATTATATTAAATGATTTTAAGCTTGAGGTGAAACTTGAAAGTGAAAATGAGCCAAGGTTTGATCATAAGGAAAACTTTTATCTGAGGAAGTCTGATTGGAGAAGTATGGATAAAGGAAACCTGGATTAAGGAAGTTCATATTAGAGGAAGTCTAACTAGATGAAGTATAGTAGGAGGGAGTTTGGGTCAGATATAATCTTATTATAGAAATTCAAGATTAGGGTAAATCTAGATCAAATGTAATTTGGTCAAAGGAATTTAATATCATTGGAAATCTAATAAAAGGAATTCCGATTGGAGGAAGTTTGGATTTGATTAGAGGGATAATGGAAGAAATTCCCAACTTTGACCCTTGGGCAATACTTATTTATTGCTTCTATCCCTTCCTATTTTTATTAAAATTTATTTGTCCGAAATTAATCATGTTAGTATTTAGAAACTCTTATTTTTCTAAGTTGTTAAATAAAAGCGTTACTACACAACCAAAATTATCTATTTCACACTATCCAACCAACAATCTAACTAAATTTGTATTCTATTTTATTTCCTAACAATAAAATCTCAATCCAGGTACATCGTGTGACAACCTAAACCCCAATATAATATATATAATAATATATACTAAATTATTTGAAGAAAATTTGCAGCGGATAAAGAAAATCTGTTAAAGAGAATAAAAACTTTAATATCTAATTTAGGATATCACGTTTCTCTAAATACACATGTAACTATTCAACTTTGTTCCTCAATTAAAATAGTACAATTTCAATGAACTTGATTTAACTAGAATTTCTTGATTTAATTCCCAAGACTTACTCGTACTAAGTTTTCATATAAAAAGTCATTTGTAATAACATAAGTAAAATACACATTACAACTCTTAATTCTCGGTATCACCTATCAGAGCGGGGTTTCTCCCAAACTTGAACTTCGAGACTCATTAACCTATAATAATTGCGATTTCACAAACGCAGGACCAAGCCAGTCAAACACAAACAACGAAGGAGGTGAGTTTTGAAATCATGTTGGTAGTATAATATAAATAAGAGGAACACACAATTAATCATCAATAAACCATATCATTACACAAACATTCTTCAAGCAAAAACATCGCATTATATAGTCAAAATCGAGGAAAATCAATACACTTCACTGTAACATCAAATCATCGCAGAAATTATTATCACAAATAATACATATTAATCACAACAAAACAATCACAAGAAAGTGCAATGCTATGCATGAGCTTAGACTCTACTTCACAATGTGGTACCATTCTATCACCCCAATTTTTAACAGTGATATTGTATTTTTTTTTTCAAAACAAATTAAAAAAAAGCAGAGAAATAAAGAAAGAAAATACCTTTGGATAAATATTTAAGCCATAACACAACGACAATTAATCAACATAATTTACAAGCAGCGGAATAGTTTTTGAAATACGAATCCAAAGTATTTACACATCATAAAGTGGTACATGGAACCCATTGAAAATAAAATGCCGTGCTGACAATATTGGAATAGGTACAGTCTTTCAAATTAAAATAAATACATCCCAAAAGAAAGACATCTAGTCCCTATACGTCAACCTAATCTGATCATTCTACAAAAAAACTATACATCCCGAGTGATCTTCACGCGCCCCGCAAGATCCTCCTAACATAGCTCCAGTCAGGTGTTCCCAACTACATTCCCATCCACAGGGTACGAACCAGAAGGATGGTCATGGATCTCATCTGAGGGCAAAGCCCAGATTTCCACAATAGTTGTAAAGGGTCACCAACCGAAATTAACAATTAACACATAACATTTAAGTTTTTAAATGCACAAAATAACCTTTCAACTTAGCATGCACATTAAAAGGGTTTCCATATGCTAAAAATTCATAAACAAGGTTGACAAATGATGTTTTTAACAAAATAGCACTGCTGTATTCCAATACAGCATCTTTGTATACGAATACAAGGTTGTTTCAGCATTCAGCAGCAAAAACAACATGTCTGTATTCGAATACAACAGTCTGTATTCGACTGCAACAGTCTGTATTCGACTACACAGTAAGTTAGTGGCAAAACAGCATGTCTGTATTCGACTACACAGTAAGTCAGTGGCAAAAACAACATGTATGTATTCGAATACACATTAGACAGCAGGAGAAAAACAGCAAAATTTAGAATTTTTCAGCTTTTTAAAGGGTTTCGAAATCAATCAACACTTATCCACAAATCCAAACAATCACACTTAGCAATTATAGCGCAATCACCACAACATCTTGAGTTTCAAAATAGTTTTGCAATCAATCACACTTACACACAATTCCAAAACATAACACTTGGCAATTATAGCACAATCACCACGACAACTTAAGTTTCGAAATGGTTTTGCAATCAAACACACTATCACACAATTCCAAAACATCCACACTTGGTAATTATAACACAATCACCACGACAACCTAAGTTCAAACACTCAATCATCATCTTGAATCAAACACGACTCGTGTGCCAAGCACCCTAATGCAATGCGTATATGCCAAAATGCATGGACTCGGAATTCCAAACCAAAACCCTCCTCGAAGGGCCGTAAATCATAATTGTACCGCCTATCACAGGCCAAAGTACTAAATTACCAAGGTGCCACCTATCATGGGTCAGCACGATTTACTAAAAACTTAAATTGTAAATGTACCGCCTATCACAGGCCGAAGTACTATTTACCGAGGTGTCACCTATCACGGGTCAGCACGATTTACCAAAAATATGCAGTCTATCGCATACCTTACACGACGCGACAATCCCCGCAAGGATAAGATGAACCAACAAATCACATGGAATCATCTTGTGGCCCATCCGGTCACAACTATCACCATGGCCCATCCGGTCGCCATGTACTATGAAATGCATGAGCATACTCTGACTCTATCCATGACAATCGTTAAGTAAATGCAGTTATTAAAAGATTCCCCATTTTTAATACTCATTTAACTCTAACAATTTTTACGACAATCATTAAGTAAACGCAAATATTAAAAGATTCCCCATTTTTAATACTCGTTTAACTCTAATGATTTACAAATTCCACATAGAGCATACTCAGACATATTCTCAAATTCAATCCACAATTCACACCAAATCAGATCAATTCATTTTTCCACAAAATCCACACAAACACATCTCAAAATTTATAAATATTAATTATGAACACGTCAAATACGACAAATACAAATCATCACAACTCGCCACTCAAACACATCAAATTTCATTTCCTCAAAATCATACATAAATGAGTTAAATTCATTTTCCACAAAACACTAATCGATATCACCAAAACCCAACTCTTAAATTCTACCCATAAAAGCATTAGATTCATTTTCCCCAAATCAACACTTCAACCCTAACAAAATTATTTTCCACACAACCACATATAAGTCCCTAAATGCAAACTAAAAGTTTGGAAGGAGCCCTTACCTTAACGTTAGCTTTAACGAGCGATTACGGTACCGCGAGTAATTCCAAATTTAGTTCACTAGCACCGTAGTGTGGAGGTGAGGAACTTTCCCTTCTATCTCTTCTCGAAATGAAGCTTAGATCTAGAAGAAAAATGGGGGTTTGTGTTTGACGGTTTGAAAATCCCTAACACCGTTTTTCTTTGTTTTCGAATCAAAGAGGAAGAATGAAGCTGAGAAATCCTTGTCTTCTCACCCACCAAGCCTTGGGTTCCTTTTCTTGAAGCCAAAGAAAGCAAAGAAAGTGGAAGGAAGAAGGAGTGATTCACGAGCAAGGGAAAACGTTTCTATTTTCTTCCTTTCCTCAAGTTATCATATATATATATATATATATATATATATATATATATATATATATATATATATATATATATATATATATATATGATAACTCTGAAGTACTTGGTTAGGAGGCTTGATACTATGCTACCATCCCGGTGGACAGAGAATTCAAATTGGTCCTGTCCTCATTGATCCCTTCAACTTAACCCGAGACATATATATGTGACAGTCGAGGTAAACGTGTGTTGTGTGGTAGCTCCCTACATTTAGAGTGCTACCTCCAAGTCACCTAGGAATTCTCCACCCGAATACCTCCAAGGTCTAACAAACTTGCCTTAAAGCTCATTCAGTTGTACTTTCCCGGAATCACTAGGCTTGACAAAATAATCTTCACTTTACAAATTCTCAATATTTATTTTCTTCCCTCATTGGCCTATGATACTCCATTAAGACTTTCTTCTCAAACACCAATTGGAATCACAATTATTTCACCAACTATGGGGTTACTTCAATATTCTCATCACAAATTCACAACATCACTATCATTAATCATATCTCATCACATAAATTCCTCACAAATTTATAGCATCACTATCATCAACCATACATCATCACATAGGCTTATCACAAATTTATAACATCATTATTATTAATTATACATCATCATAATCACATAAACTTATCAAAATGAATTCACTTTTTATTATCACATCAGATAAACACGTCTAATCAAACATATACATAAAATTCATTCGACATCTAATATCACAATAATATCAAATATCAACTACCACACAAGTATCGAAAATTAAATCAATCAACACCTTATAAAAATTTTTATTTCACATTTTAATCTCACAATTCTCACATTTCACATTAATCAATTTATCTCTTAAAGGGCTACTGCCGTACGTAGCGATCCTTAGATGAATCACTGGGAAATACAGTTTTCTCCGTTCATCTCACAATATATTATACTCATGAAATTCAAACGCTATCTCATCCTTTACCTTATTTCGACGCTTTATCAAACCCGAAAATCAATGACAATTATCAACGACAACTGCAGATTAACAACGTAAAGTAGACGAATCAGAAGATCGAGACGCGACTGAAAAATTATGTGGAGCATAAAAATAAATATTGATTAATTAATAATAATTTTTTGAGTAAAAATGGAGTCTAAACAATGAGAAGAAAACCACAAAAAATGTCTCACCAACTTGTCGGAGCGCTGGAAGGGTCCGACGTCAACTTCACCAAAAAATGTAAATGAGTAGTGTTTCTTGAAGGTTTCAACCAGTGGAATTCAAAAACGATGTCAGTTTTTTTAGACGACAATTGTGGTGATCGGAATCGGCCAAAAACAACTCGCCCAAGCAATGGAATGGAGCTGTTTCTAAAAAAACGGAGAAATGATTGCTAAAATTGATGCCAAAAATAGATTTTGTGGCTGATTTTGTGTGGGATAGAGGTTGGGATCGATTGAAAAGGCAAAGAATTGGTGTGAGGAAATTTGAGAGAAAGAGGTTTTCTTGCTTGCGTTTCAGCCTGTGTTTCAGCTTGAGTTCTTTGGCAATTTTTATTTTTAAATGTAGATGGAAGGATACGAATAGCAAAGACTCAAAATTGGGGTGTATAAAGTAAACAGCCCAAACGAAACAATAGTAGAAGCAAACAACAGTGAGGGGTGCAAAAAGCGGTCTATCCCAAACTTAATTTTATTTTATTTTTAAAGTATCCCAAACAAGTTAATTACTTGTTCTATTCATCCATAATTAAAATATTACTCTCTAAAATTCTCACACTAAAATAATAATATTTTCCCACAATCTTTCAAAATACAAATCCATTTTATTTTATTTTTTTAAACTTTTCTAAAATATTTAACTCTAAAATATGTACACTAAAATAATATTATTTATAGAAACATATATAAAATAATAAAATAAAATATTTGTAATTCATATCACTTACTTAGTAAAATATGTACAAGATTAACACATCATACAAAACACTCATATAACGAAAATTAGTTGCAAAATTTATCCACATAAATTCTAAAATAATGTTAACACCAAATTAATTATTTAAAACACTAATTCATTAAGAAAATATTTATTTTAAAATTTGGAGTGTTACACATCGGTCATAGCTCCACTAAATCCATACCTTCACAAAATGATTTACCACTCATTCTTTGTTGCAAACAAACTAGTCCTACTCTTAAAAAACAATGAATGGTTGACTGAAGGTTCCCCAAACAAGATATAAAACGTAAAATATCTTAAATAGCTACACAGTTCCACAAAAAAATTAGGTATTCAATAAATTTTTCTAATTTTAAAAATTCGCATAAATTGATTATTTAAAAAGTCAAAACCCAAAAATATAAAAAATAAGTGATCACGCATAATAAACAGCCCATGACAACTGCTATTAGTGTTCCATAAAAATTACCATTTAACCCCTCTCGAAAAATGCTTTTAAATTAATTAATAACAAGTAATTAAAAGTAGAAATTCCAATACTTAGATTATAAAATAAAACTATGACCACATAAAATCAAAATTCCATAATTCAACTTTTTATAAAAAAAATATATATTATTGTTAATTAAAATGGAAAAAAAACATTAATTCTCTCATTTTCCTAGCTTTAGAAATTGTTTTGAAATAAACTACATTTCATAAAAAAAATTCTTTCCAAACCCTAACACTTAGATAATCATTTCTAAGCATTTTGAAGTCATAAAATCAATTTTTTTGAATAGCATATTTTTGGATAATTTTTCTTTACAAATCCTAAAATCACCAAAAAGTGTTTTTCAAGCTAAATTAAATAATATTCCCAAAACTCACTACACAACTTGATCAAGACAAACACTTTTCTAAACACTTTAGCATATAACAAAT
>JBBPBT010001310.1:3460932-3471210 GCA_037974875.1 Cicer bijugum | reverse complement strand
TAGTTATACTTTCAATTTTTTTTCTAACTTGTTATATTTTTAGTTATTTAGTTGATAAATAATAATCTTGAGATGCTAGTAACATTGCAATTGATTTCCTTTATTTTTAAAACCTTGTTGTGATACTATGATTTTATATATATCTATTATAATTTGGTAATTAATATAAAGTTTAGATGTTATATTTATTTGTTTTATAATTTTGAATACTCTTTGATGGTATTATTTTAATGTGAGTATTTGAATGAAAAAAAAATATATAATTATAGTAATTATTTTAAATATGAGAGTCTTGAATATTAATGTATTTAAAAAGATTAATTATTTTAATCACTTTATTTTATAAAATATTATTTTCAAAATATTAGTAAATATTTTAGTAATGAAATTTTATTAAAAAAAATAAAGTATTAAAGAAATTAATTTTTGCTGATTATTGGTTTTATAAAAAATAAAATGAAATAAAAGAAAGGAGTAAAATGTGTTTTATGGGTTAAGTTCATATGCAAGAGTAAATAATAATAATACAAATAATAATAATAATATTAAAGGAAGAAAAATAGTAACAACAAGACCAGAACCACTTCCTTCTTCTTCGTATACACCGCCGCCAACAACCATTTCCTCTTCCTTCTTCTCTCTTCGACCATGATCGTTACAATGGTTGTCTTAGAAAACTAAGACCACATTGGTGATCATTGTGATCTCCTATTTCATTCTCAACCTGAATCACAAATTGAAACATCTTATTTCAATGTTAAAAATCACACCTCCACCTTTTGATCATGATTTCGGCCACCACGACTATCACAAACGAAAACTAAGACCATATTTGGACTCCACGAAACACCCTCTTTCGTTACCCATGCTCGAAATCGCCAACCATTACATTTAATAAAAATGGGTTTCCAACATTGTTGCAGCAGTTTTCTTGAATTCTGGACATCACATTCATCATCTTGAAAAACTGATATCATTTTGGATTCCTCTCATCAATACTTTCAAGAAGCACTACTCATTTGTCTGATTCGGGGAAGTTGATGTCGGACCCTGTTGGTGCTCCAACACGTCGGTGAGGCCTTTTATGATAACTTGTTTTACTTCGTTTCGAATATGTTTATTCTCTTAATATTTTTATTAATTATGTACATTGATTTTTATAGTCTGCGTAAATTATCAGCCACGTTTCATTGACTCTGCAAATTCGTCGATGCGTTTGGACTCGTTTGTTCCGTGTTGTCGACATCTCATGGTTGCTGAAAATCATTATGGTCCTTATATCTTATGAAAGCGTCAAATTGAGATATACGGTGAGAGTGAGTTTGAATGCACGAGTATAAATTAAGTGAGATGAATGAGAATACCGTATTTCCCATAATTTATTCGGGGTTCACTATGTATGGCAGAAGCCCTTTGAGTAATAATTGACTAATGAGCAAACTTGAATTTTGTGAGGTTAAAATATGAATTAGAAACTTTATGGGATGTTGTTTGATTTGATTTTTGAATATCGTGTGATAGTTGAATTATTGTAGAATTGTGAATTTGATGCATTTTGTGCTTTGTTTATATCTATCCTTGATATTGATATATGATATAAAATATGATGAATTGTAATTATTTGTCTTGCAATTGATGTGGTTTGTGTGAACGATCTAGTATTATTATTATATGTAGTGAAGACCCTTTATTGTTTGAGATGACGTATTTTGAGGATAAAATCTGAATGTAATGTTTGACTATGGAAATCTGCAACGACGATGTGTACTCATTGACTTGTGATATTACCACCTTGATGAATATCATGAAATGAATATTGTGTTTATTTGAATAGTGACGAATTTGACTTATGCCAATGATGGTTCTCTTAATGGAGTAAGTAACCTAGGACAACAAGGGGAGAAAGTAGTTGTTGATAATTTTTGAAGTGAGATTATTTGGTTTTCATTTAGGTAGGGCCTAACAAGCCTAGTGATTATGGCGAAGTACAACTGAATGAGCCTGATCTTGGCGGTCTTCCGTTGAGCCTTAGGGCAAGATTGTTAGACCTTGGAGGTATTCATGTGGGAAATTCCTAAGTGACTTAGAGGTAGCACTCCAAATGTCGGGAGCTACCATGCAACACACGTTTACCTCAACTATCGTGTATATGTGTCTCGGGTTGAGTTGAGGGGATCTATGAGAACATGTCCAATTTGAATTGTCCGTCCACTTGTGTGGTAGGATAGTATCAAGCCTCCTAACCGAGTACTTCAGAGTTAGAATGGTACCAATAAAAGAGGAGGAGTCTAGAGTATAAGAACATGCACAACATTACTTGAATTGTGTATTTACTTGATGTTGTGGATTGTATCAATGTTTTACCTTAATTATTCTTGTTGGTTGTGATTTGATATGATACGGTGTTTAATTTTTTTTATGTGTTCTTCTCAGTTATTTTATAATATTACATATTTTTGTAGCTCACCCCTCGTTGCTTGTGTTTGGCGCTTGCGAGAGCTGTAACACCCTAAATTTGATAATAAATTATTTTATTAATTAAATAGGATTTAAAATAATTAATATGATGTTAAAATTATTTTAGAATATATGTTGATAAATTTTGTGGCTAATTTTCGTCATATGGATGATTTCTATGATGTGCTAGTTTGATACATGTTACATTACATGAGCGATATAAATAATACATATTATATTTTATTATTTGAAATATTTTAAAAAAATAATAATAGTATTTTAGTGTAATATATATATTTTAAAGAAAAAGATTTTATGCGATTTTACGTGTATATACGTGTACCCAATTAATGTAATATTTTTCTGTGCACTAGATTGATGTTAAGTATGTACATAGTTATATTTCAATTATTTATAACAACTTTCTGTTTTAAATTATTTAATTTATAAATAACTATCTTGAGATGTTAGAAATATTGTGATTGATTTCCTTTACTTTTATGTATAACATATGACATGATGATTTTATACATCTTTATTGTGATTTAGTAATTAATATAAATTGTTGATGTTATATTTATTTAATCGTTTTCACTATTTTATAAAGATGATAGTATTTTTATCGGTTGATTTTGAGAAATATTATAGTAATAATTATAGTTATTATAAAAATGTGTTTTATGGGTTTGATCCATATAGAAGAATAAAACCTAATTAAACATATTATTAAAAAATAAATAAATAAATATCCATATAATTGTTTCTTTAAAATAAATAGAAAAATAAATAATAATGATACATTAAAATATATAGGACAAGCTAAATTGTAGAATCAGATTGATATATGTAAGGTAGGCATGAGCTGTTAACTAATTTTACAAATATTTAGATGAGTTTGTTAGGTTTTGTTAATATTTAGATGAGTTTGTTAGGTTTTGCTGCTTGTTTTCTAACCGCCACTTTCCAAAACAAAAACATAAATAAAGAGACCTTGTGAACCCTGATTTATACTAAAATAAAACAAAATTAAAAAATGGGAAGGGAGTTGAATGGGAAGCCGTAGAACCAAAGAGTAAACACAACAGCAAACCTATCGTTTTTAACACCGGTGATCGATAACTGTTCCGTAAAAGCTTCTCCGTTCTCATCCAAATTTCAGTATGTTATTTCATTCATTTAACTCATCAATTAAACATAATTTTCCAGATTTTTAACAACCTCAATTTCTGTCTAAAATACCCGATTTCTCCGTTTATAGAAATCCTTATTTTGCACCGTTCTCCTTCACCGTAAGTCCGATTTGAGTGAAACCAACGCCAAAACGACTGTGTGAAAAGTGGCTATATTATCCACTGATTGGTTTTCTGATTTATGGTAATTTTTCTTGACCGAATTTCGAATTTAGTTTTTAGAGTATCTTCTCATAATTTATTTTTAACGTTTACTCATAAACTATCTAGTTAGATCGATTGAAGGACAAAGAGTCAATGAACAAAGGTTGGTTGCTCGTGGAATCGCATTCGTGTGCGAAATCTTCAAAATAAGGTAAGGGGTGAGAGAGCGTTTGAACTCATGAGTATAATATATTGTGAGATGAACGGGAAAACCGTATTTCCCAACGATTCATCCGGGGCTTGCTACGTACGGCAGTAGCCCTTTGAGAGATAAATTGATTAATTTGAAATATGAGAATTGTGAGATTAAAATGTGAAATAGAAATTTTTATAAGGTGTTGATTGATTTAATTTTCGATACTTGTGTGGTACTTGATATTTGTTATTATTGTGATGTTGGATGTTGAATGAAATTATGTGTACATGTTTGCTTATATGAAATTATGTGATGTGATAATAAAATATGGATGCATGGTTTGATATATGCTTACGTGATGATAATGATGATTTTTGATTGATGATAGTGATGTTATAAAATTGTGATGAGTTTATACGATGATCATGATTATTTATGATTAATGATATTATAAAATTGTGATGAAAATATTGAAGCACCCCATACTTGATGAGATAGTGATGATTCTTAAATATGGTGCACTTAATGGAGAAGTCTAAGCTAACAGGGGGAGAAAATAAATATTGTGAATTGTGAAGTGATGATTATTTTGTCATCATATAGGTAGGGCCTGACAAGCCTAGTGATTATGGGGAAGTACAACTGAATGAGCCTGATCGTGGAGGGCTACAGTCGAACTGTAAAGTATGACTGATAGACCTTGGGGGTACACCTAGTGGGGAATTCCTAAGTGGATTAGTGGGTTATTCCCTAAGGCCGGGAGCTACGGTGCAACACAAGAGTACCCTGACCGTCGCGTATATGTGTCTCGGGTTGAGTTGAGGGGATCTATGAGGACTTGGCCATTAATGAATTGTCCGTCCACTCTTGTAGTGGCATAGTATCATGGCCTCCTAACCAAGTACTTCAGAGTTAGAATGGTACCAAATTGTGAAGTAGAGTCTAAGCTCATGCATAGCATTGCATTTCCTTGTGATTGTTTTGTTGTGATTGATGTGTTTCAAAGGTAATATTAATTAGATGATTTGACGCATATTATAATGAGATGATTATTTTACTTGAGTGACTTTGATGTTATAGTATGATACTATTTAATTAAATATTTTGATATATTATAAAGTGATTATGATACGGTTCTATTATGATTGTTTGCTTGTTCTTCTTACTCATATTATACTATTAACATGATTTCAAAACTCACCTCCTTCGTTGTTTGTGTTTGACTGGCTGGGCCCTGCGTTTGTGAAATCGCAGTTATTACAGGTTAATGAGTCTTGAAGTTCAAGTTTGGGAGGAACCCCGCTCTAATAGGTGATACCGGGAATAAGGGTTTTAATTTGTATTTTACTTATTTAATTTGAATCAAATTTTTGTATGAAAACCTTAGAAGTACTAGTAAGTTTTTAGAATTAATTCAAGCAATTATACTTAAATCAAGTTTATTGAGATTAAATTGTTTTATTTGAGTAATAAAATTGGAATTGTTGCATGTGTACTTTGAGAAACGTGATATCCTAAATTAGTTACAAAAGATTTTATTTTCTTGAAAATATAATTTTATTTATCCGTTGCAAATTTTATAGGAATGTGATATAAATTATTATATATATTATTTTGGGATTTAGGGTGTCACAAGAGCATAGTTATTTTAGGTTATTGATTGAGGATCCACGCTTTGAATAGGTGATATTGGGTGGGAGTAACTTTTCGTATTTTGTTGAGTTATGAACAATTTAGATTTTTGTAAATTTGATTTGTCAATTGTGTTATTTTTATTGGTTATTCAGAGGTAGAAATTAATTGTCTCTAAGTTTAGACCTTGCTTTTATATCGAAAATAATTATTTAATAAAAATCAACTATATTCGATATTAAGGATTTTTTTTTTTTGAAAATTTTTATTCAAGAATTTTGGATAAGTGTGAATGTGACATCCTGAAACTTAGAGTTTTTTCTTAAAATATATATATACTCTATTTTGGAACTTCTTTGAATCTCTTTAAAAACTAGTGCATTTTACTTTTTATTTTAATTTGGGTTCAGGGTGTCACAAATTGAATCATAATAATATACATTTTCAATTAAAATATGATCTAGACATTAAAGAAACATTTTTTTCATTGCCCAAAAACTGATTCTTGACACAAATAAACACGTTTGACAAATTAAAATTATATTTCTAGGTCTATTCCATAAGTAAATCAAGAAAACTCTAAAAATAACAACATATTACTAAAGTTTACAATTAGAAGTAGAAGTTTATATTACATCGCAGCCACAAAGCGAATGTTGTTTTAAGGATCCGACCTTCAAAATCCAAGACTCATATGTTACGAACCGACATTAAGAAAATCATCTTGATCCATTTATGAATAAAGGCGTAGTCATGATTCTAAGATTAATGGTTAGGAGAAAGCTAGCTGGTTTATACTCGTTTCTTTTTCTCTTATTTTTTTAGTCATAGAAACTTGCAAACAAAATTGAATAATAGAAAAGAAATAACTTGAAAGTCAAGATTTTTGTTTTTAGTTAATTAATATTATAATCTAATAATATTTTTTTCTACGATTTTAGTTACTATTAAAAGATAATAAATTTTTGGTCAAAGGATTAATTTAACAAAATTAAGTGATATAAATTGCAAGGAGAATTTCTATGAAACAATAAAAAAAAAGGTTTCCAAGAAACTTTTTTTTTTTACTAACATGGATGAAACAACAAGGATTGGGTAACACCAATTATACTAAAAAAAACAATTAACTAGCACATAGTCTATAATAACCATATTATCTAGAAAATGATAGTAATTCATATATTTATAAATTTAAGAGGCAATAATTTGACTTTTCAGAAGTACAATCATTGAAATGTCATTGTAACCACATGGTATAGAGTTTGCAAAAAATCCACTGTTTGCCACAACTTTTGAGCTCCATCAAGATGATAGTGACCTTTAAATGATGGAGGGTTAGCCTTATGGAATCAATCCATCACCATGAATTCATTTATTTGCACATTTCCTTGGCCACCACTATAGCTAGTAGCTTGAGCAACAACTTGAGCAACAATTTGTGCAGTTTGCGCAGAGGCTTGTACAATAGCTTGAGATTCAGCCAAAGCTTGGAGAGCCTGCACTGTAATTCCTGCCATGGACTCTAGAGCCTCAGCAATCGCAGCATCATTCCTTCCATTAGCCATCACTACCTACATCAATCAGATAAGCCAATCGAATATAGTGAGACACTTAGGGAAGTTAGAACTAACTTAGTTCTACAACACTAACACAAACAATGAACATAACCACATAACACATAATAGAGTACACAAGGAAACATAGAGAACACATAACACATTTACGGTCTGATTGGACAGACCGGCTCTGATACCACTAATGTGACACCTAAATCCCAAAAAAAAATTATTTTTATTTCCTTATTTTCTAAACAATGAAATTATTTCGAAACAAATAAATAAATATAAACTTTCAAACATTTTTTTTTCTTAAGGTAAAAAGTTTCACATAATCACAAACACGTCGAATAAATTCAAAGGTTCCATCAAACTTAACAACTTGAAATCACAATATCAGTCAACAAAATCTTTTTTGAAGTACACATACTTATGTGTTAAATTAAGTGCAAATGTAGTCCCAACCCGATGCCACTATCAGAGCGGTAATTCCCAAAATAAAAAATGCTTAAAATAACATCAACACAATGCATAACAATAAGGGTCTCCAAGACATGATGGCTTCCGCCTCTCCATTGGTACTAGTCGTCACTTGCAACTTAAAACTCGTCTATGTCCATCGCAAACACCAAACAAAAACAACAAGGGATGAGTATCGAAATTATGTAACAGTATAAAATACACGAGGAGAACACACAAGCAATCAAATTATCACAACCTCAAAAGTAGTCATTCACAATAAGATAATCACAATGATGAAATGCTATTCATGTCCTATATGTAACACCCCAAATTTGATAATAAACTATTTTATTAATTTAATAGGATTTTAAATAATTAATTTGATGTTAAAGTTATTTTAGAATATATGTTGATAAATTTTGTGAGTAAATTTTGTTATATGGATATTTTCTATGATGTGTTGGTTTGATAGATATAATATTTAACAAGCGATATAAATAATAAATATTTTATTTTATTATTTTATATATTTTTCTAAAAATAATAGTATTTTAGTGTAATATTTTAAAGAAAAAGATTTTATATGATTTTAAGTGTATATGTGAGTTGGTAATTAATGATATTTTCTTATATGTTTGACTAATGTGAAGTGTGTACATATTTATATTTTAATCATTTTTAAGTATCTTTTATTTTAATTATTTCTAAATATATCTTATTTTAATTATTTATTATTTATTCTATAAATAATTATCTTGAGATCGAAGTAATATTGTGTTTGATTTCCTTTATTTTTATATACTTATTTTGGAATTGTGAGAATATATATATATATATATATATATATATTATGATTTAGTAATTAACATAAAAATATTGTTGTTATACCTATTTATTTTATAATTGATATTTTCTAATATGATGGTATTATTATAAAATGAATATTTTGACAAATAAGTATAAGTGTAGGGATTATTTTGAATGTGAAAGTTTCATTCATTAGTAATATGTTTTTTATATATTGATTATTTTAATTACTCTAATTTATAAAATAATAGTAACGTTTGGAAAACTAAATGGTGCTTGGAGGAATATTAAAAAGGAGATTAAATAATTATTAATTTTATTTCAACAAGATAAAGATAATCATAGTAAAACAAAATCATAAATAAAGAGACCTTGTGAACCCTGATTTTTACTAAAATAAAACAAAACAAATAAAAGGGAAGAGAGTTGGACGGGCAGCCAAAGAACGAAAGAGTAAACACAACAACAACAACCAATTGAGATTGCACTATTTTAATTGATAAAATAAATTTAAAGTGTTTTTGTTTTTATTTTTGAGAAACGTGATATCCTAAATTAGATATTAAATTTTTATTCTCTTTAACAAATTTTCTTTATCAGCTGCAAGTTTTCTTTAATAATTTAGTATATAATGTTATTTTAGGGTTTAGGGTGTCTCACTATACTCTTTACTTCATCATTTGGTACCATTCTACTTTGAATTACTTGGTTAGGAGGCCTGATACTATGCCACTACAAGAGTGGACTGGCAATTCATGAAGGGCCAAGTCCTCACAGATCCTCTCAACTCAACCTGAGACATATATACACGACGGTCGGGGTACTCTTGTGTTGCACAGTAGCTCCCGACGTTAGGGAATAACCCACTAAACCACTTAGGAACTCCCCACTAGAGGTACCCCTAAGGTCTATCTATCTTACCTTACAGTTCGATTGTAGCCCTCCACAATCAGGCTCATTCAATGGTACTTCTGTGAATCACTAGGTTTGTCAACTAGATGAAGTATAGTTGGAGGGAGTTTGGGTCAGATATAATCTGGTTAGAGAAATTCAACATTAGGGTAAATCTAGATCAAATGTAATCTGGTCAAAGGAATTTAATATCATTGGAAATCTAATAAAAGGAATTCTAATTAGAGGAAGTTTCGATTTGATTAGAGGGAAAATGGAAGAAATTTCTCACTTTGACCCTTGGGCAATACTTATTTATTGCTTCTATCCCTTCATATTTTGATTAAAATTTCTTTGTCCTAAATTAATCATGTTAGTATTTAAAAACTCTTATTTTTCTAAGTTTTTAAATAAATGCGTTATTACACAACCAAAATTATCTATTTCATACAATCCAACCAACGATCTAACTATAATTTGTATGGGGAAATGTCCTTATCTTGACTGCTTTATTTCCTAAAAATAAAATCTCAAACCAGGTACATTGTAACACCCTAAATTTGATAATAAACTATTTTATTAATTAAATAGGATATTAAATAATTAATTTGATGTTAAATTATTTTAGAATATATGTTGATAAATTTTGTGAGTAATTTTTGTTATAAGGATGCTTTCTATGATGTGTTGGTTTGATAGATGTTATATTTAATGAGAAATATAAATAATAAATATTTTATTTTATTATTTTATATATTTTTTCAAAAATAATAGTATTTTAGTCTAATATTTTAAAGAACAAGATTTTATATGATTTTAATATTTTATATGATTTTATATTTTCTTATATGCTTGACTAATGTTAAATGTGTACATATTTATATTTTAATAATTTTAAGTATCACTTATTTTAATTATTTCTAAATATATCTTATATTAATTA
>JBBPBT010001310.1:3424562-3460650 GCA_037974875.1 Cicer bijugum | reverse complement strand
TATTGTGTTCGATTTTCTTTGTTTTTATATACTTATTTTGGAATTGTTATTATATATATACATATATATATATATATTATGATTTAGTAATTAACATAAAATATTGTTGTTATATCTATTTATTTTATAATTTTGACTATTTTCTAATATGATGGTATTATTATAATATAAATATTTTGACAAATAAGTATAATTGTAGGGATTATTTTGAATGTGAAAGTTTCAGTCATTAGTAAAATATTTTTGTATATATTGATTTTTTTAATTACTCTAATTTATAAAATATTAGTAACGTTTGAAAAATTAAATGGTGTTTGGAGGAATATTTAAAAAGGAGATTAAATAATTATTAATTTTATTTCAACTAAATAAAAAAATAATAGAAAAACAAAAACATAAATAGACCTTGTGAACCCTGATTTTTATTAAAGTAAAACAAAACAAAGAAAAGGGATGAGAGTTGGACGGGCAGCCATAGAACCAAAGAGTAAACACAACAATAACAACCTATCGTTTGACACCGGTGATCGATAATTGTTCCGTAAAAGTTTCTCCATTTTTGTCCAAATTTGAGTATGTTATTTCATTCATTTAACTCGTCAATTAAACATAATTTTCCAAATTTTTAACAACCCCAATTTCTCTCTAAAATACCCAACTTCTTCGTTTGTAGAATTCGTTATTTTGTACCGTTCTCCTTCTCCGTAAGTTCGATTTGAGTGAAACCAACGCCAAAATGACCATGTCAAAAGTGGTTATATTATTCACTAATTGGGTTTCTGATTTATGGTGATTTTCCTTGACCGAATTTCGAATTTAGTTTTTATAGTTTCTTCTCATAATTTATTGTTAATGTTTACCCATATACTATTGAGTTAGATCGATTGAAGGACAAAGAGTCAATGAACAAAGATTGTTTCATCGTGGAATTGTATTTGTGTGTGAAAGTGTCAAAGTAAGGCAAGGAGTGAGAGAGCGTTTGAATTCATGATTATAATATAATTTGAGATGAACTGAAAAATCGTATTTCCCAACAATTCATTTCGGGCTCGATACGTACGGCAGTAGCCCTTTCAGTGATAAATTGATTAATGTAAAAATATAGGAACTGTGAGATTAATATATGGAATAAAAGTAATTATATGGTATTGATTGATTTAACTTTGTCAAATGTGTGGTATTTGATATTATTGTGATGTTTGATTTATTTTTATTTATTGTGAGATATTTGATATTATTGTGATATTGGATGTCGAATAAATTTGATGTATATGTTTGATTAGCCATGTTTATGGGATGTGATAATAAAAGGTGAATTCATTTTGATAAGTTTATGTGATTATGATGATGTATAATTAATAATAATGATGTTATACACTACACGAAAAATAGGATTTTACAATGCTTTTTTTAATCTATTTACAGCGCTGTGGAATCGAGCTCTGTAAAAGATACAACAACACTTTTTTTCTTCAAAAAAACACTGTAAAATGCGCGAACATAATATGCATTATTATGCATATTTTACAGCGCTTTTTTGAAAAAGCGCTGTAAAATGCACACCCAATATATGAATTATGGGTGTGCATTTTACAGCGCTTTTGGGTGTGCATTTTACAACGCTTTGTTGAAAAACCGTTGTAAAATGTACACCCAATATATGAATTATAAGTGCACATTTTACAGCGCTTTCTCAAAAAAGCCTTGTAAAATGTGCAATTTTTTTTTTAAATGTTGTAAATTAAATTTTTGAAAAGCGCTTTTTAGCTTTTTATGACATTTTTTAAAAAAGCGCTGTCTTTTAATTTTTTTTTCAAAATTATTTTGATCCAGAAACAGTTCACACAACAACAAAACATACTCAAATACATATTCATAATCAGTTCACACAATCAGTAGACAAAAACAGAACTCTATAACTTAACTAGCATGTACATTGGACAGAACTCTGTAACTTAATTAACATGTTACTCTATAATTTACAACCTAATTAACTACATATACATTGAACAGATATTGTACAACAACACATATTCATATACATGTTCATATATTGTGTCCTATGATCATATACATATAATTAACTAATAGAATATACAGAATATAACTAGCTACCATATAATATTCAGATCCCTTGCAGCATGCTATTTCCTATAAAATCAAATAATTTACATTTCTAGCACATACTGACACCAGTCTTCCTTTAATTCCATTAGATCTTCCTTAGAATATGATGGACTGGAATTGTCAAAGTACTGCAATATTAAAATTGAACATATTAAGTTAGTATCAAATATATAGATAATTTATATATGAAAATCATATAATGAAAATATCGTACCGTTTCTGGGATAATAGTTTTATTCTTGTAAAAAATCTCCTTTATGAATCACAATACGTAGTACCCACAGTCGATGTTGTTTGTTTGACGAGGGCACTGTAAAATAAAACATATAAGTCAATAAAATATTTGTGCATTAATCGTAAAGGCATATATTTGTAAATGAAAATTTAAAGGCATATATTTCAAACCTTTATGGGGATCCATGTGATGTTATTAGACTTTTGCTTCGACACTATAGCACCTCTTTGATATTACTTACGTGTCGAAAATAGTCATTAACAAACACATAATATATATATATATATATAAGAAATAAATGAATATTACTTACGTGTCGAACATAGTCTTTATATCGGAGTGATTGTTGTAATTGCCATGCAAGGGATCCAAATAGTATATAACTTCAGAGGTCGCATTGATTGCAAATAGCACCCAATATGCCCTACAACAACAAAAATTTGGTTAAGCAATTTTGTTTATACACAACTAATAAATTAAAATCTCATCAATTAAAAAAGATATAAATAAATAATATATAATTACGTACCCTGAATTATATGGTGCGAAGAACAATTTATCCTTTTCTATATTTCCTAATAACATATCTACAATGTAATTCTTTACATTTACTGCATCGAGTTTGCACATCGACAGCTTATGCGGAGACAAGAATGAGTATTTATTTGACAATTTGCGCGTGCACACAACCTTCTCATACAAAAACCTTCAATGCAAATTTTAAACTAGATTAATTACCAATACATTTAATTAATTACCAATAAATGCAATTAAAAGTATTTTTTTACCTTATGTACAAGCTCATGACAGTAGCATTAAGCTCCTTATGGTTGAGAAGTTCGTAAATGTGCTCCTTTTCAAGAAATTCTTCATACTCATCTCCGAATATAACTTTATTCATGGGTATGATGCGCGAATCATCGTTGCTGCCCATGTTCCTTTTTACTTGGATGTCAAGACACGCTCCGTATTTAGCAAGGCATGGCTGACTTATTTTAGGAGTAGCAGCGACCGATTGTCCCCGATCCAGTTTTCTAGCTGCAACATTGGCAACTTTATTACCCTCCAGCCTTTGTAGTTTGCCAGCTCTATTACCCTCCAATTTTTGAGGTTTGCTGGCTTTTTTTGGCTGTACGGGTGGTTATTAAATTAGATCTACAAAAGTGAGGTTAAATGTTAGTTTATTGAATTTGAAAAACTGACAAACCTTAGGGAATAAATGTGACAAACCTTTTCGGAAGATGTAATTAATTTGTTTATGGGAATCTTTTTATCATTCCCTTTAGGCTTTTTCAGCATCTAAATATAAATGTGAAATTAAAGTTAGGAGCGGAAAAAAATCAGCAATTAAATATACATATCAATTAAACATACATTTCAATTAATTAAATATACCTTATCGAGGGCAACAAGATGTGTGGGCCATGCCACGTAACTACCAATTGCTTCTCCCAAAAACTGCATATCTCCATCGTTGTTTGGTATCGGCAACGGTGCAGTTGGTTCGAAAGCAATAACAAGTGATACTTTGACATGACCCGCAGGGATCGGTGTATTGTGCAATACTTCTCCCAAAGTATTGTACAATATTCCTTTTCCCACCTTCAGATGAGTAGGGGAGGACAAGTATAGCACGCATGGAGTGACACCCTAAATCAATAGTTAAAACATAGGTACGGTTAATATATAACTATATTTAATACATAAGTAACTACATAAGTAAGTAATTAATTACCTCGGGAATACTTTTGAGACCGATGTTGCAACTCGCAGTTTCACTCTCCATTTGTATTTCATGTTGGAGCTGATCCAGGAGTTGCTTGTCTTTGTTCGTCTTCACAAAAAGTGCCACTTGCTCTGTAAGGATTTTGAGCTTCTCTAATACTTTCTCATTTGAAGGATTTTGGCGCTTCTCTTGAGAAAAATAGCTTTTGGGAGTTACGCCAAATCCTTTCCCCCTAACCCGACCGAAATACTCAGGAACATTAAAATCTCAATCCATGTACATTGTAACAACCTAAATTTGATAATAAACTATTTTATTAATTAAATAGGATTTAAATAATTAATTTGATGTTAAAATTATTTTAGAATATATGTTGATAAATTTTGTGAGTAAATTTTGTTATATGAATGCTTTCTATGATGTGTTGGTTTGATAGATATTATATTTAATGAGCAATATAAATAATAAATATTTTATTTTATTATTTTGTATATTTTTCTAAAAATATTAGTATTTTAGTGTAATATATATTTTAAAAAAAAATTATGCGATTTTACGTGTATATACATGTATCCAATTAATGTAATACTTTTATGAGTGCTTGACTTATGTTAAGTATGCAGATAATCATATTTCAATTATTTATAACTATTTTCTATTTTTATTTTTTTTTTTATATAATTATCTTCATATAGAATTGATATTGTGTTTGATTTCGTTTATTTTTAAATACTTGTTATGGTATTGTGATTTTATATATATATATTTATTATGATTTAGATATTAATATAAAATATTGATGTTATATTTATTTATTTTATAATTTTGACTATTTTCTAATATGATGGTATTATTATAATGTGAGTATTTTGAGAAATAAGTATAATTGTAGAGATTATTTTGAATGTGAGAGTTTCGATTATTTCTAATATGTTTTTTTTATATTGATTATTTTAATTACTTTAATTTATAAAATATTAGTAATGTTTGGAAAACTAAATGGTGTTGGGAGGAATATTAAAAAGGAGATTAAATAATTATTAGTTTTATTTTAACAAAATAAAAATAATTATAGTAAAATATAAATAAAGAGACCAATGGGGTTGACTCTATGAACCCTAATTGTTAATAATATAAAACAAACAAAAGAAGGGAAGGGATTTGGAAGGGTAGCCGTAGAACCAAAGAGTAAACACAACAATAACCTATCGTTTGACACTGGAGAGTCATAAATGTCCGAGAAAAAAAATCCTTATTTTGCACCGTCCTTCTTCACCGTAAGTCCGATTTGAGTGAAACCAACGCCAAAATGACCGTGTGAAAAGTGGCTATATTATCCACTGATTGGGTTTCTGATTTACGATCGATTGAAGGACAAAGAGTCAATGAACAAAGGTTGTTTGCTCGTGGAATCGTATTCGTGAGTGAAAGCTTCAAAATAAGGTAAGAGGTGAGAGAGCGTTTAAATTCATGAGTATAATATATTGAGAGATGAATGGGAAAACCGTATTTCCCAACGATTCATCCAGGGCTTGCTACCTACGACAGTAGCCCTTTGAGAGACAAATTGATTAATTTGAAATATGAGAATTGTGAGATTAAAATGTGAAATAGAAATTTTTATAAGGTGTTGATTGATTTAATTTTAGATACTTGTGTGGTAGTTGATATTTGTTATTATTGTGTTGTTGGATGTCGAATAAAATTATGTGTACATGTTTGCTTAGATGAAATTATGTGATATGATAATAAAATATGGATGCATGGTTTGATATATGCTTACGTGATGATAATGATGATTTTTGATTGATGATAGTGATGTTATAAAATTGTGATGAGTTTATACGTTGATCATGATTATATATGATTAATGATATTATAAAATTGTGATGAAAATACTGAAGTACCCCATACTTGATGAGATAGTGATGATTCTTAAATATGGTGCTCTTAATGGAGTAGTCTAAGCTAACGAGGGGAGAAAATAAATATTGTGAATTGTGTAGTGAAAATTATTTTGTCATCATATAGGTAGGGTCTGACAAGCCTAGTGATTCAGGGGAAGTACAACTGAATGAGCCTGATCGTGGCGGTCTACCGTCGAGCCTTAAGGCAAGATTCTTAGACCTTGTAGGTATTCCAGTGGGGAATTCCTAGGTGACTTAGAGGTAGCACTCCAAATGGAGGGAGCTACCATGCAACACACGTTTACCTCGACTGTCGCGTATATGTGTCTCGGGTTGAGTTGAGGGGATCTATGAGGACAGGGCCAATTTGAATTGTCCGTCCACCGGGATGGTGGCATAGTATCATGGCCTCCTAACCAAGTACTTCAGAGTTAGAATGGTACCACATTGTGAAGTAGAGTCTAAGCTCATGCATAGCATTGCATTTCTTTGTGATTGTTTTGTTGTTCTTGTTACTCATATTATACTATTAACATGATTTCAAAACTCACCTCGTTCATTGTTTGTGTTTGACTGGCTGGGCCTTGCATTTACGAAATCGCAGTTATTACAGGTTAATGAGTCTTGAAGTTCAAGTTTGGGAGGAACCCCGCTCTGATAGGTTATACCGGGAATAAGGGTTTTATTTTGTATCCTAAATTAATTATAAAGTTTTTATTTTCTTTGAAATATATTTTTTTTATCCTCTGAAATTTTATAGGAATATGTTATAAATTATTATATTTATGATTTTGAGATTTAGGGTGTCACATACATCGGTCGTAGCTTCACTAAATCCATACCGTCACAAAATGATTTACCACTCATTCTTTGTTTCAAACAAACTAGTCATACTCTTAAAAAACAATGAATGGTTGACTAAAGGTTTCCCAAACAAGATATAAAATGTAAAATATCTTAAATAGCAACACAGTTCCACAAAAAAAATAAGTATATCAAATTTTTCTAATTTTAAAAATTCATGTAAATTGATTATTTAAAAATTTGAAACCCAAAAATATAAAAATTAAGTGATCCCACGAATAATAAAGAGCCCATGACAACCGCTATTAATGTTCCATAAAAATATTTAGAAATCTTATAAATTAAGTGGTTTTTGCACTATTGATTCAATTTGATTTGGTAATTTGTTGCATCTTCTAGTAAATAATTATTTATCTTGTCTTCTACTTGGAAAATCTATATATGTTTCCATTTGTTGTAACTTTTAAGTGATGGTTAATTCAAAGGAAAATTTAATCGTGATCAATTTGGAAGAGTTAGACCTCTATGAGAATATTTTTCATTTTAAGAATCATCGTTTCAGTTATGAGATGAGCGTAAAATCTTGGGGCTAATTTTTGGATTAATTACTTGAATGTGTATATGATTATGTAAATATTAAATTGTTCGTATTTCAAGTGTTCTAATTGTTGGGAATTGGTGTATAGAGTTAGAGTAGTCGAGAGCATCTAAATGTGTTATAATTTTATATTTCTTCAATCGAATTATTGGTTATATATTGATATCAGTGGCCTTTCTTATGCTGTTGTAACTAGTAGTAAATTAAAAATAAATTACTGTGAAGGTGTAATTACTTAAATTTTTAACTTTAAGTAAGGAGTAGGAGTTGTGGCGCCGCCTTCGCACTTCTGAACCACGTTAAAGATACTTTTGATTATCAATATTTTAATTTGAATGAATGCAATTATAGTTCCTTAAGTAGTTGACTACATGAGTAGGAGGGACTAGCTACCCCGATGACCCATCGTCGTCAATAAAAGAGACAATGACAATTCATTATTTTGTTAGAAGTACCTTTTAATTATATTTTTTAAATAGTTAAAAAAACACATTTATTTCTTATATCAATTGAATGAATTTAATTATTAAATATATGTTATTAGGAAATAGTATCTCTATCATTAGTTTTTTTTTTCACATTGATTATATACAGAGTATGTTTTTATAGAGTAACTGATAATGTTTGATTGATGATAGTGATGCTATAAATTTGTGATGCGTTTTTGTGATGACGATGATAGTGATGTTCTAAACCATGAAGAGAATATTGAATTAACCCCATAGTTGATGAAATAATGGTGATTTCAATTTGTGCTTGAGATGACAGTTTTAATGGAGTATCATAAACCAACGAGGGGAGTAAATAAATATTGTGAATTTGTGAAGTGGAGATTACGTTGTCATCATATAGGCAGGGCCTGACAAGCATAGTGATTCTGGGGAAGTACAACTGAATGAGCCTGATTGTGGCAGTCTTCTGTCGATCCTTAAGGCAAGATTGTTAGACCTTGGAGGTATTCGGGTGGGGAATTCCTAGGTGACTTGGAGGTAGCACTCCAAATGTCGGGAGCTACCACGCAACACACGTTTACCTCTATTGTCATGTATATGTGTCTTAGGTTGAGTTGAGGGGATCTATGAGGATAGGGCCAATTTGAATTGTCCGTCCACCGGGATTGTGGCATAGTATCAAGCCACCTAACCAAGTAATTCAGAGTTAGAAGGGTACCACGTTATGAAGTAGAGTTTAAGCTCATGCATAGCATTGCATTTTATTATAATTGTTTTGTTGTTATTAATATGTATCGAGTGTGGTGATAATTTCTCTTAGACAATTTGATGTTACTTTGATTTCTAATGATTTTCCTTGAGTGATTTTGACCTTTGAATGTGATATTTTCTTGATAGAATATTTGTGTAATGATATGATCCTATTATGATTGTTTGCGTGTTCTTCTTACTTGTATTATACTGTCATTATGATTTTGAAACTCACCTCCTTCGTTGTTTGTGTTTGACTGGCTGGGCCCTGCGTTTGCGAAATCGCAGTTATTACAAGTTAATGAGTCTTGAAGTTTAAGTTTGGGAGGAACCCCGCTCTGGTAGGTGATACCGGGAATAAGGGTTTTAATTTGTATTTTACTTATTTAATTTAAATCGAATTTTTGTATGAAAAGCTTAGAAGTACTATTAAGTTTTTAGAATTAAATCAAGTAATTATACTTAAATCAAGCTTATCGAGATTGCACTATATTAATGGATAAAATAAGTTTAAAGTGTTTTTATTTTTACTTTTGAGAAATGTGATATCTTAAATCAATTATAAAGTTTTTATTTTCTTGGAAATATATTTATTTTATCCGCTGCAAATTTTATTGGAATATGATATAAATTATTATATATATTATTTTGGGATTTAATGTGTCACATTAGTGGTATCAGAGCAGGTATGTCCAATCAGGCCGAGTGGGTCGAATGTCAATTCTGTGTTACGAATGTCAGTCGTGTCAATTGTGTTTTCTTGTGTAATAATTATACATATTTTCGAGATTAATAATTAACTGTATATTATTTGCTTACTCTGATTGTGCAATGGATCCTAAATTTCTACCTAAGTGAGTAAATAAACCATGAAATCACTTGTTAGGATTTGAGATAATTTTAATTGTTGACAAGATTATGCTAGTTACTTGTTGCTTATTGCTTGTCTACCGAACTGTGATTTTTGCACTCTTGTTTTATATGAATAGTTGGAAGTAATAATTTTGATTGACCAGCTGTATGTTTCAAGTTATTAATCTCATTCACATAATCTTAGTTATCAAATGTCATACCGCACTAGTTAGTTGTTTTAAAGTTCGACTTTCACCCTTAATCAATTTAAAATATTTAGTTTTGATATGTATTTGTTTAAAGTGTTTGATCTAATAACTAATTGATTGAAACATTGAATTCCTTATGGATTATATGTTCAAAACTTCAAGTATTGACTTTTACTAAGTACAAATTATTATTATTCTGTTGAAATTCAATTTAGAGAAAAAGAAAATGTTTTGTTCTAAACTTTGAGTTAGATAGTGTAACACCCCGGCCATTCGGCGATACCGGCAATTTTACCTCCCTCTCCCCCCCCCCTTTCCTCAAATTGGAAATCCTGACGAGTTTTTTCCTTCCGTGGGATTCAAGCCCGGTACCTAGGGGATAAGTACTGATAGTGGGATTGTGATGAGGCGGTACTTATCCCCTAGGTACTGGGCTCGAATCCCACGGAAGACAAAAACTCGCTTGGATTGCCAATTTGAGGAAAGGGGGAGCAAGAAGCTCGTGAGGTAACATTGTCGGTATCGCTGGAGGGCCAGGGTGTTACAGATAGGAAATATGTCTCTTACGTTTAAAGTTTTAATTTTGACTAAAAATTTATTATTTTTGTTTTATGTTGGCTTGTGCTAAAAAAAATTGATTTTAAATCGTGAATATTAACTTTAAATCACTTGAAAGTGTTGATGGTTGTATCTAGATGAGTAGAATTCTGATATTGGTTTTGAAAACAATTTAGAATGTTTGTCATGATTTAGATAGTGTGAAATTCATATTATTAGCAATAGTAATTCTTGAATATTAAAGGTTGGTAGAACTTATAATTTTTAAAAAATGACATTTTGAAGGAGTTAAAGTTTACTTATTTTGTATGATGAAAATAACTTTTGTTTGAATTACTCTTGATTATTTTAAAAAAATTAAATTGAGTTGAATTTTTGTTGATTTATAAAATAACAATAATTTTATGCTACTAATTTTATTGAATGTTTAAAACAGCTTAAAATTTACAGTATGTTTTACTATGTCTTATTTTTAAGAAATTGAAAAGAGTTATTGTTATCTTGGTTTAGGTGGCTGGTATGAATATTGAATCGTGAGGGTGTTGGGATATTTTTTTGAAATAATTGATTTTCTGATTATGATATTATGAACTCATTAGAGTTTGACTTGATGTTAGAGTTTTAGAGTTTAAGAACTCTTCAGTGTTTTACAATAGTACTAATGATAAAATGTCTACTAATTGAGAAAGAAAATGAAAAAGAAGGAAAAAAAAAACAAAGTTTTTAAAAAAAAATCTTCTCAATATTTAAATTCTTTTTGAAATATTATCTAATTTTTGTATTCTATAATTGATGTATTTTACAAGTAGATTATTTTTTTTTTGTTATATGAATTAACATAACAAAATGGTATGCATTAGATTGGTATGTGTAGAGTGCATCATGTAAATTGGTATGCGTATAGAAACTAAAATTTATTTTATCAATTTTTTTTATTAATTATAAAATTGCAATTTTTATTTGAGACCCAATTTTTAAGATTAGAACAAAACTCCAAAATATTTAAAATTGATGATGTGTTATGATTTGGACCAATTTTGTGGCTTGATAGAAACTAATGGATGTATCTATAAGCATGTAGAGTGGTTAGTATGAGAGGAGGCTACTATTTTGTAGATTTATGAATTAGTGTAATTCATTATCATTATCATATGTCTTATGTTTTGTGTCATGTGCATTACTTTAATGTGTATAAATATACATTTTTTTTTTAATTTTGATAAAATAAGAAAATAAATTGGAACTATTTTTGAAGTGTTAATAATTAATTGTAAAATTTCCTATCTATCTATATATATAGTTTAAATTTTATTTCAAAATATAAGTAGAAAATAATAATTTTTACAGTGACTAACTATTTAGAAATGTGTTTTTGATGATTAAAAATATTTGCGATTTATTTTATTTGTATTGTATTTAGAAACATGATTTATCTTAGTTGTTTTATTTAGACTTGAATTATTGAAAAATAATTTAAATGAAAATTAGGAATTCTCAATGATTTTTTTAGGGTGCTAAGTGGTTAGTGATATTTTTTTAATAATAATTTAAGTCAAGAAATCAATTTTTAGAATGATGTGTAACCTTGAAAGTGGTTTTTGCACTATTGATTCAATTTGATTTGGTAATTTGTTGTATCTTCTAGTAAATAATTATTTATCTTATCTTCTACTTGGAAAATCTATATATGCTTCCATTTGTTGTAACTTTTAAGTGATGGTTAATTCAAAGGAAAATTTAATCGTTATCAATTTGGAAGAGTTAGACCTCTATGAGAATATGTTTCATTTTTAGAATCATCGTTTGAGTTATGAGATGAACGTAAAATCTTGGTGCTAATTTTTGGATTAATTACTTGAATGTGTATATGATTATGTAAATATTAAATTGTTTGTATTTCAAGTGTTCTAATTGTTGGGAATTGGTGTATAGAGTTAGAGTAGTCGAGAGCATCTAAATGTGAAATAGTTTTATAATTCTTCAATCGAATTATTGGTTATATATTGATGTTAGTGGTCTTTCTTTTGTTGTTGTAACTAGTAGATAATTACAAATAAATTACTATGAAGGTGTAATTAATTGAATTTTTAACTTTAAGTAAGGAGTAGGAGTTGTGGCGCCGCCTTCGCACTTCTAAACCACGTTAAAGATACTTTTGATTATCCATATTTTAATTTGAATGAACGCAATTATAGTTCCTTAAGTAGTTGACTACATGAGTAGGAGGGACTAGCTACTCCGATGACCCATCGTCGTCAATAAAAGAGACAATGACAATTCATTATTTTGTTAGAAGTACCTTTTAATTATCTTTTTTAAATAGTTAAAAAAACACATTTATTGCTTATATCAATTGAATGAATTTAATTATTAAATATATGTTATTTGGAAATAGTATCTCTATCATTAGTTTTTTTTTCACCTTGATTATATACAGAGTATGTTTTTATAGATTAACTGATTATAAATTATTTTAATATTATTAAATTATTAGATGTGTTTAATATTTTAAAAATTGCTCTCTTTGTCAGACCTAAATTAAATTTGTTGAATGTTTGCTGATAGGATTTAGATTTTATTTTAAGGAGTAAAACTAGTTATATTTGGTTTGAAAGAACTAGTTGAAATTGACAACGCACTTGAAATGTGTTTCATTTAACCAAACTAAATGATGTACGTTATTATTGACAAAAAAATATGTTATATTTTATATGTAAATTACAGTGACTAACTCTATGGTATTTTATTTAATAATTGAATGATAAATGTGATAGACATTTTATTTCATAATTGAATGACAAATGTTGTGTGTTTATTTGATTTATTATGTCATGTTAGTCTATCATGCTATGTTAGTTGATTTTCTACATGTGGTGCTTAATTGGAAATTGAATGTCTTTAATATATTTATAGACTAAGTTTGAATCTTGAGGGTGGTAAGTTAGATATTAGTTCACACACCCCAAATTTCGAGAACGAAATTCTTTAACAACGGGAGAATTGTAACACCCTAAATTTGATAATAAAGTATTTTATTAATTAAATAGAATTTTAAATAATTAATTTGATGTTAAAATTATTTTAGAATATATGTTGATAAATTTTGTGAGTAATTTTTGTTATAAGGATGCTTTCTATGATGTGTTGGTTTGATAGATATTATATTTAATGAGCAATATAAATAATAAATATTTTATTTTGATATTTTATATATTTTTCTAAAAATAATAGTATTTTAGTGTAATATTTTAAAGAACAAGATTTTATATGATTTTAAGTGTATATGTGAGTTGGTTATTAATATCATATTTTCTTATATATTTGACTAATGTTATGTGTGTACATATTTATATTTTAATCATTTTAAAGTATCTCTTATTTTAATTATTTCTAAATATAACTTATTTTAATTATTTATTCTATAAATAATTATCTTGAGATCCTAGTAATATTGTGTTTGATTTTCTTTGTATTTATATACTTATTTTGAAATTGTGATTATATATATATATATATATATATATATTATGACTTAGTAATTAACATAAAATATTGTTGTTATATCTATTTATTTTATAATTTTGACTATTTTCTAATATGATGGTATTATTATAATATAAATATTTTGACAAATAAGTATAATTGTAGAGATTATTTTGAATGTGAAAGTTTCAGTCATTAGTAATATGTTTTTTATATATTGATTATTTTAATTACTCTAATTTATAAAATATTAGTAACATTTGGAAAACTAAATGGTGCTTGGAGGAATATGAAAAAGGAAATTAAACAAATATTAATTTTATTTCCACAAAATAAAAATAATAATAGTAAAACAAAAAGATAAATAAAGAGACCTTGTGAACCATGATTTTACTAAAATAAAACAAAACAAAGAAAAGGGAAGGGAGTTGGACGGACAGGCGTAGAACCAAAGAGTAAACACAACAACAATCTATCATTTGACACTGATGAGCAATAACTGTCCCAGAAAAGTTTCTCTATTTTCGTCCAAATTTCAGTATGTTGTTTTACTCATTTATCTATTCAATTGAACACAATTTTTCAGATTTTTAACAACCCGAATTTCTCCCTAAAATAACTTGATTTCTCCAATTACAGAAATCCTTATTTTGCACCATTCTCCTTCACTGTAAGTCCGATTTGAGTGAAACACACGCCAAAAAGACTGTGTGAAAAGTGGCTATGTTATCCACTGATATGTTTTCTAATTTATGGTAATTTTCTCTGGCCGAATTTTGAATTTAGGTTTATTAGTATCTTATAATTAATTTTGATGTTTACCCATAAACTGTCGACTTGGATAGATTGAAGATCAAAAACTCAAAGAACGGAGATTGTCTGCTTTTGGAAGTATACTCTTGTGTGAAAGCATCAAAATATGGTAAGGGGTGAGAGAGCGTTTGAAATCATGAGTATAATACGTATGGCAGTAGCCCTTTGAGGGATAAATTAATTAATGTGAAAATATGAATGTGTGATATTGACATTATTGTGATATTGGATGTCAAATTAAATTTAAATATATGTGTGATTAAATGAGTTTATGTGATGTGATAACAAAATATGAATGTGTTGTGATAATTTTAAGTAATGATGATGATGATGTACGATTAATAATTCTTATGTTATAAATTTATGATAAGTTTATGTGATAATGTTCGATTGATGATAGTGATGCTATAAATTTGTAATGCGTTTTTGTGATGACGATGATAGTGATGTTCTAAACAGTGATGAGAACATTAAATTAACCCCATAGTTGATGAAATAATGGTGATTTCAATTTGTGTTTGAGATGACGATTTTGATGGAGTATAATAAACCAACGAGGGGAGAAAATAAATATTGTGAATTTGTGAAGTGGAGATTATTTTTTCATCATATAGGTAGGGCCTGACAAGCCTAGTGATTCAGGGGAAGTACAACTGAATGAGCCTGATTGTGGCGGTCTGCTGTCGAGCCTTAAGGCAAGATTGTTAGACCTTGGAGGTATTCGGGTGGGAAATTCCTAGGTGACTTAGAGGTAGCACTCCAAATGTCGGGAGCTACCACGCAACACACGTTTACCTCGACAGTCACGTATATGTGTCTCGGGTTGAGTTGAGGGGATCTATGAGGACAGGGCCAATTTGAATTGTCCGTCCACCAGGATGGTGGCATAGTATCAAGCCTCCTAACCATGTACTTCAGTGTTAGAATGATACCACATTGTGAAGTAGAGTTTAAGCTCATGCATAGCATTGCATTTTATTGTAATTGTTTTGTTGTTATTAATATGTATCGTGTGTGGTGATAATTTCTCTTAGACAATTTGATGTTACTTTGAATTCTATTGATTATCCTTGAGTAATTTTGATCTTTGAATGTGATATTTTCTTGATAGAATATTTGGGTAATGATACGGTCCTATTATGATTGTTTGTGTGTTCTTCTTACTTGTATTATACTGTTATCATGATTTTGAAACTCACCTCTTTCGTTGTTTGTGTTTGACTGGTTGGGCCCTGCGTTTGTGAAATCGCAGTTATTACAAGTTAATGAGTCTTGAAGTTCAAGTTTGGGAGGAACCCCGCTCTGACAGGTGATACCGGGAATAAGGGTTTTAATTTGTATTTTACTTATTTAATTTAAATCAAATTTTTGTATGAAAACCTTAGAAGTACTATTAAGTTTTTAGAATTAAATCAAGTAATTATACTTAAATCAAGCTTATCGAGATTGCACTATATTAATGGATAAAATAAGTTTAAAGTGTTTTTATTTTTGTTTTTATTTTTGAGATACGTGATATCCTAAATCAATTATAAAGTTTTTAATTTCTTTGAAATATATTTTTATTCATCTGCTGCAAATTTTATAGGAATATGATATAAATTATTATATATATTATTTTAGGATTTAGGGTGTCACATTTGTTGTTAATTTTTAAGGTATACATTTTTTGTTTCAAATTATTGGCACCTTTGTGTGTTGACAGTTTTCATTTGGTTAAATTGACAAGATTTTGTTTCTTCTAATAATATGGTTTTATTTTAACTGCTACAGATATGACTAGTGGTGCAAATGGACAACAAAAAAGATGTGTTGAACTCATCTCTAAAAATTCATGTTTACTCGAAACTTGCAGAAAGACATGCTATTTAAAATATCCGAATAAAAATGGTTGGGGACAGTGTGTTAGTGCAAACCCTTTTACACCATATAGTTGCATTTGCGCTTATGATTGTCAAGCCTAGAACAAAAATATGAAAGTTTCTCTATATTTAATGTAAAAGCATATCAAAATATAGTTAATAAATTTCACACATTTACAATTTATGTTTAAAAAGTGAATTAAGCACTTTGGTATCCTTTATTGCAATTAAAACCAAAACTTGAGAGCATTTTTATTTTATTTTAGAAAAGATGATAAATTATACCATAATTAACTTACACTATCGTTAGATCCTAGGTTTAAACTCGGGATAAGACGTGTAACCTAATAATATCGGCATTTGCCAGTTGGACTAGGGCTTAAAGGCAAAACTTGAAATATTTATTATAGTGTAATTTTAGATAAATACTTCAATTATAAGATTTGTACATTCTTTTAAAATGTGAGAGAAAGACAATGACTAAAAAAAACAATTAACAAGCACATAGACTATAAATAACCATAACCATGTATCTAGAAAATGATAGTAATTCATATATTTATAAATTTAAGAGGCAATCATTTAACTTTTCAAGAGTACAATTATTGAAATGTCATTGTAACCACAAGATACAGAGTTTGCAAAAAATCCACTGTTTTACTAAAATTTAAAACAAATTTGAACTTCAACACACATAACTATAGAATATATTCCTTTGATGTCTGAATTCATGCCTCAAGCCATCCTATCTATTGCAAGTTGTTAGATACATTGAGGACCAGATTCATCCTCAAATTATATTAAATGATTTTAAGCTTGAGGTGAAACTTGAAAGTGAAAATGAGTCATGGTTTGATCTTAAGGTAAACTTTTATCTAAGGAAGTCTGATTGTAGAAGTATGGATAAAGGAAATCTGGATTATGGAAGTTCATATTAGAGGAAGTCTAACTAGATGAAGTATAGTTGGTGGGAGTTGGTGTCAGATATAATCTGATTAGATAAATTCAACATTAGGGTAAATTTAGATCAAATGTAACATGTTCAGAGGAATTTAATTTCATTGGAAATCTAATAAAAGGAATTCTGATTAGAGGAAGTCTAGATTTGATTAGAGAGATAATGGAAGAAATTTCCCACTTTGACCCTTGGGCAATACTTATTTATGGCTTCTATCCCTTCCTACTTTGATTAAAATTTCTTTGTCCTAAATTAATCTTGTTAGTATTTAAAAACTCTTATTTTTCTAAGTTTTTGAATAAATGCGTTTTAACACAATCAAAATTATATATTTCATACTATCCAATCAATGATCTTACTATAATTCGTATATGGAAATGCCCTTACCTTGAATGCTTTATTTCCTAACAATAAAATCTCAATCCAGGTACATCGGTCATAGCTCCACTAAATCCATACCGTCACAAAATGATTTACCACTCATTTTGTAACACCCTAAATTTGATAATAAACAAATTAATTAATTAGATAGGATTCTAAATAATTAATTTGATGTTAAAATTATTTTAGAATATATGTTGATAAATTTTGTTATATGAATGCTTTCTATGATGTGTTGGTTTGATAGATATTATATTTAATGAGCAATATAAATAATAAATGTTTTATTTTTTTTATTTTGTATATTTTTCTAAAAATAATAGTATTTTAATGTAATATATATTTTAAAGAAAAAGATTTTGTGATTTTACGTGTGTATACATGTACCCAATTAATGTAATACTTTTATGGGCGCTTGACTTATGTTAAGTATCCATATAGTTATATTTCAATTATTTATAACTATTTTCTATTTTTAGTTATTTTTTTTATAAATAATTATCTTGATATAGAATTGATATTGTGTTTGATTTCGTTTATTTTTAAATACTTGTTAGGGTATTGTGATTTTATATATATTTTTTATGATTTAGTAATTAATATAAAATATTGATGTTATATTTATTTATTTTATAATTTTGACTATTTTCTAATATGATGGTATTATTATAATGGGAGTATTTTGAGAAATAAGTATAATTGTAGAGATTATTTTGAATGTGAGAGTTTTGATTATTAGTAATATGTTTTTTTTATATTGATTATATTAATTACTCTAGTTTATAAAATATTAGTAATGTTTGGAAAACTAAATGGTGTTTGGAGGAATATTAAAAAAGAGATTAAATAATTATTAGTTTATTTTAACAAAATAAAAATAATAATAGTAACATATAAATAAAGAGACCAATGGGTTTGACTCTATGAACCCTAATTGTTAATAAAATAAAACAAACAAAAGAATGGTAGGGAGTTGGAAGGGCAGCCGTAGAACCAAAGAGTAAACACAACAACAACCTATCGTTTGACACTAGAAAGTCATAACTGTCCCAGAAAAGTTTCTCTGTTTTCGTCCAAATTTCAAAATCCTTATTTTGCACCGTTCTCCTTCACCGTAAGTCCGATTTGAGTGAAACCAACGCCTAAACGACTGTGTGAAAAGTGGCTATATTATCCACTGATTGGTTTTCCGATTTATGATCGATTGAAGGACAAAGAGTCAATGAACAAAGGTTGTTTGCTCGTGGAATCGTATTCATGTGTGAAAGCGTAAAAATAAAGTAAGGGTTGAGAGAGCGTTTGAATTCATGAGTATAATATATTGTGAGATGAACGGGAAAACCGTATTTCCCAACGATTCATCCGGTGCTGGCTACGTACGGCAGTAGCCCTTTGAGAGATAAATTGATTAATTTGAAATATGAGAATTGTGAGATTAAAATGTGAAATAGAAATTTTTCTAAGGTGTTGATTGATTTAATTTTCGATACTTGTGTGGTAGTTGATATTTTTTATTATTGTGATGTTGGATGTTGAATGAAATTATGTGTACATGTTTGCTTAGATGAAATTATGTGATGTGCTAATAAAATATGGATGCATGGTTTGATATATGCTTACGTGATGATAATGATGATTTTTGATTGATGATAGTGATGTTATAAAATTGTGATGAGTTTATACGATGACCATGATTATTTATGATTAATGATATTATAAGATTGTGATGAAAAATATTGAAGTACCGCATACTTGATGAGATAGTGACGATTCTTAAATATGGTGCTCTTAATGGAGTAGTCTAAGCTAACAGGGGGAGAAAATAAATATTGTGAATTGCGAAGTGGAGATTATTTTGTCATCATATAGGTAGGGCTTGACAAGCCTAGTGATTCTGGGGAAGTACAACTGAATGAGCCTGATCGTGGCGGTCTACTGTCGAGCCTTAAGGCAAGATTGTTAGACCTTAGAGGTATTCAGGTGGGAAATTCCTAGGTGACTTGGAGGTAGCACTCCAAATGTCGGGATCTACCATGCAACACACGTTTACCTCGACTGTCACGTATATGTGTCTCGGGTTGAGTTCAGGGGATCTATGAGGACAGGGCCAAATTGAATTGTCCGTCCACCGGGATGGTGGCATAGTATCATGGCCTCCTAACCAAGTACTTCAGAGTTAGAATGGTACCACATTGTGAAGTAGAGTCTAAGCTCATGCATAGCATTGCATTTCCTTGTGATTGTTTTGTTGTGATTGATGTGTTTCAAAGGTAATAATAATTAGATGATTTGATGCATATTATAATGAGATGATTATTTTACTTGAGTGATTGATGTTATAGTACGATACTATTTAATTAAATATTTTGATATATCTTAAAGTTATTATGATACGGTTCTATTATGATTGTTTGCGTGTTCTTCTTACTCATATTATACTATTAACATGATTTCAAAACTCACCACCTTTGTTGTTTGTGTTTGACTGGCTGGGCCCTGGGTTTGCGAAATCGCATTTATTACAGGTTAATGAGTCTTGAAGTTCAAGTTTGGGAGGAAACCCGCTCTGATAGGTGATACCGGGAATAAGGGTTTTAATTTGTATTTTACTTATTTAATTTAAATCATACTTTTGTATGAAAACCTTAGAAGTACTAGTAAGTTTTTAGAATTAAATCATGTAATTATACTTAAATCAAGTTCAATGAGATTAAATTGTTTTATTTGAGTAATAAAATTTGAATTGTTACATGTGTACTTTGAGAAACGTGATATCCTAAATTAGTTACAAAAGTTTTTATTTTTTTGAAAATATAATTTTATTTATCCGCTGCAAATTTTATAGGAATATGATATAAACTGTTATATATATTATTTTTGGATTTAGGGTGTCACACATTCTTTGTTTCAAAAAAACTAGTCCTACTCTTAAAAAACAATGAATGGTTGACTGAAGGTTTCCCAAACAAGATATAAAATGTAAAATATCTTAAATAGCAACACAGTTCCACAAAATAACTAAGTATTCAATAAATTTTTCTAATTTTAAAAATTCATCTAAATTGATTATTTAAAAAGTCAAAACCCAAAAATATAAAAATTAAGTGATCACACACATAATAAAGAGCCCATGACAGCCGCTATTATTGTTCCATAAAAATTACCGTTTAACCCATTTCCAAAAATGCTTTAAAATCAGTTAATAATAAGTAATTAAAAGTAAAAATACCAATACTTAGATTATAAAATAAAACTATGACCTCATAAAATCAAAATTCCATAGTTCAACTTTTTATAAAAAATAATATATTATTGTTTAAAATGGAAAAAGAATAATTCTCTCATTTTCCTGGCTTTAGAAATTGTTTTGAAATAAACTACATTTCATAAAAAATTTCTTTCCAAAATCCTAACACTTAGATAATCATTTCTAAACATTTTGAAGTCATAAATGTTAGTTTTATGGCCTATAACCTTAGGATGTTATATACAATTTTACTAGCAAAGTTATCTAATTTTTCCTAAGTATTGAAATTAATATCGAAACCAACGTGATCAATATTATTCCAATTCAACAGTGATAAATTCAAACCTTAACAAGACAAAGATTTACAATTGCATGTATTATCAATACAAGAGAACTGAAACAAATACAATGCTAATTCCACAGATTAATCAAGACAGTAATTTATCAATACAAACATTCTAGATTAAGCATTCATTCAATATTAAAAAAGAGAAAAGATAAGAAAATTGTTCACCGGGATTTATACTGGTTCGGCTGTCAGGATGACAGCCTACATCTAGTCCTGAAATCAACCAGATTTTAGCCTTCTATTACAATGTCCCCGTATCCCTCGAGTTAATCGCCAAACTCTCACAAGATAACGATGAGACTTCTTCTTGAAGAACACCCTCACCAACAAAGATAGTCACCAGTTTACACTGGGTTTTTCAGAACTTTCTTTACAGATTGTATTTACAGAAAAGATAAACGATATCTAACGATGGCGACTCAATCACAATATGAATTTCACACAAAAAGGAATTTGCCAAATAAGTGTTTTGTGTGTGGTTACAATTATTTCTCTCCATGTGTTTTTCCTTGTTTCTCAGTTATGAAAACGTGTAATCAATTATTATCTAAGTTATTGTGATTGGTTCAATTTATATATGTTCAGAAAAACAGAAGTTATATCGATTTCTCAACCGATTTTGTAAAAGTTTAAAACTAGCTTAATCGATTGTCCAATCGATTATCGCATTCTTGTTTTTCTTGAATCTAGAAAACATAAGAATGAATCGATTTGCCAATCAATTCATTAAATGCACAAATCAGAACCTGAAGCTAAGTTCATATCAAAATCGATTGGATAATCGATTATAGGTGTTTTGTTCCAACAACGAGATCAAAACAATCAATTACTCAATCGACTCATATTAATAGTTATAATCGATTTGGCAATGAGCTGAATTCTCCCTGTAACTCAAACATTTAGTTCAATCGATTTGCAAATCGATTTGGCTGATCACAGTGACTCAGACATTTTAATTCAATCGATTTTCCAATCGACTTGATGGGTCACAGTGACTCCAATGTTTTAATCCAATCGATTTGCCAATCGACTTGCTTGGTTACGTTGACTCCACTGTTTTAATCCAATCGATTTGGCTTGTTACAGTAGCTCAGCTATTTAGTCAAAATTGATTTACCAATCGATTATGCACTATGTTTCTGATGAGTGATCAACTAATTAATTCTTTCAATCGATTAACTAATCAATTGCCACAAAACTTGTAAAACTTAATTCAATTGATTGTCCAATCGATTTGGTTGACCACGGAACTCATTCCTAATGAAAAACTTTTTCCTAATCGATTTGCCAATTGATTAGTTTAATAAGAGCTTGGTTATGTGATTTACAAAATTGATTACTCAGTGGATGTCCCAATCGATTGTCTAATTGATTGGTTTAAACCCAGAACTCAGGTTTCACCAAAATCCTCTAAGTAATTGATTTCCCAATCGATTTACTTAGTGAAAACTTTGGTTCTGTGTCAAACAATCGATTGGTCAATTGATGTCCCAATTGATTTATCAGTTGATTTATTTATTTCCTTATTTTATGATTTCAATTTTACATTGGCAAATACTTAAGTATGAAACCATATTGATGAGTCTACTAATTAATTACTATGACCACTATTAACACTAGACAGATTTGCATCTTCTTCAAGCACATCCTCCAATTTTGCTTGCTTTGTTACGTCCCAAGCTTTTGTCCAAGTGTATAGTGTTTGCCTATTTTTCCTGAAATGTCACTCGGTTCAAACTGTTAGTTTTATCAAATGAGGCATGTACATTGTATGTTAGTTAATTATGTCAAAATCATGATCAAGATGACTTATGTCTAACAATCTCCCCCTTGTTGATTAAGTGACAAACATACAATTTTAACTTGAGTTTTACATTCCAAGGTTTAACATTATAATTACAATTATTTAAAAGCTCCCCCTGAATTTGAGCATTCATGATTCATTTAAGTAACAGAAGCATACTTTATTGAACTTTGGTATCAGGGTATTAGAGCTTAACAAAAAAAACTGAAGTTTAACATCAGAGCTATTTACATCATCCAGTATCAGAGCTATATTGCAACACTAGATTATCAATATCAGAGTTATTACAGCATCCATTATCAGATTTATCACAATCAGTGCTAAGTACCACATACTGCATTACCAGAGCTATATTGCAATATTAGAGTGATTTACGAATTAGCAACAACATGTTAAATTTGGTACACATCACAAGTTGCACAAGTTAAATCAGTACACAACACTTTACGAAACAACAATAACAAGTAAAATTTAGTACTCTCCCCTTTTGTCAATTAATGCAAAAAGATATGAACAGGAGAGAACATTACAAAGTTATAACAGAATAATACAAAACAATAACAAAAGTTTACAAAACAACAAAGAAAACAAAATCCTAGTCAACTAATCTAGGGCTGTTCCTCATTATTACCAACGGGAGAGGTAGAGACCGTTGTATTAGTCTCAGCAGGTGTCTCCTCACCATGAGGTTCAGTGCTATCTAAGTTGGTAGGGTTTTGTTCTTCCGTTGCTTGTCGGCCTATTTCTGCAACATCTTCAAATGACAGCTTAAGGCATAGGTGTTCCTGTATTGCAGCCACATCCTGAGCAGCTGTGTCCAGAGTTTCTTGGAGCTTACTTAAAGAGGCTTCCACTCTCGCATTGTGAGCGGCTTAAGTCTCCATAAACTCCAGCAACTTAGCCAAAACTTCCGATGGAGGTTCAACTTGCTCAGGGTGTTTAGCATTTGGTTGTGTCCTTGTCCAAATGTCGTTTACCCTTTTCAATTGCATTTGATTCACAATTGATTCGCCAAAGATAAGGGTGGTTTTTGTCGATTCTTCATTGACAACAGAAATTTTGAAGTGTCTTAGAATCTTTGTTACAAGCTGTGGGTAGGGGAGCACCAGCTTGCCCTGTGCTGCTTCCATCATATATTTCAGCACAATCCATGCCCAGCTCATCTTGAGCTCCTTGCATAGACCCCAAAGCAGAAGAATGTCCAGCTTCTGGACTACAGCGTGGTTGCCGGATCTTGGTACTAGCATCTTGGTTAGTGCGTACATGAGCATCTGTTGTTCGACCTTCATTTGACCTATCGGAAGTGAAAGCTTTTCCACAAAGCCTCCGATCATCAGGTCCTACATAGCAGCGTGCCTGTCTACTGATGCTTCCCATGCTTCACCAGTAGAATCCGCGTCATCGCTGCCATCAATGGTTTTGCCATGAAAGGGTAGATTTGAGAGTTCAGAAAATTCCTCAAATGTCATAGACATTTTCTTTCCTTTGACTTCAGATTCAAAGCCAGTTTCTGTAAGCTTGAATTTGGAGTAGAAGGCTCGAATCAGTTTTGGATAAGTGTCGAGGGAGCAGGAAAGAAAGTCAACCAAATCATGGAACCTTAAGTGATTTTGAAAAGTAAAGCCATTTGAATCAAAATAAGTAAAATCCAGAGTCCTTGCCTCATGGATTTTTCTTTTTAGAAAATCAGATGGTATAACAAAGTCTTCAGCTTTACCTTTTGAAGGTTGAGATTTTTTGGGTTGAGGAGAAGAAATAGGTTTCTTCTTTTTCAGGGTTTGTTCTTTCATAGCATCAGCCATGAGTTTTTCATTTGGAGGTTCTTTTCTTTTCTTTGATTTGCCTTGATCAGTGGCAATGGTCTTTCCCTTGTCCTTTGCCAGTATTTTATGGGTTGGTATAGAGACTTTTTTAGAAGTGGGTGGAGGTGATGGGGTTCTCCCACTTGATGAAGATGAAGTTGATGGTGATGGTGTTCTTGCAGAGGTTTTCTTTACCCTTGCCATTTGTAAGATTAAAGACGTTTAGAAATGTTTGAGAATATGAGAAGGATGTTAGGTTTTCAGAGAAAGGCGGAAAGCTGTGAGAGGTTTGAGAAATTCTGGAAAAGTTTGATAGGAAATCGATTTAGGGTTTAAGTATTTCTATTGCAAATCGATTTGTCAATCGATGTTATTAAGTTCTTAACGCGTGCTACATCGATTGCCCAATCGATTGAGTTACCGTTACTGTTGGGAGTTGAAAGATCTCAGTCATAATTGTCACCAACGGCTAGTAAATTTTTGTAACAGTCATATTTCCAATCGATTTCCAAATCGATTGTCTTTTAATTACTAAATCGATGTCCCAGTCGATTTCCATATGAGTTCAGGAAACTGCTAATCTCAGCATCGATTTCCAAATCGATTCATTTAAGGGCAGGTTTTAAAATTTTGAATCAATCGATTTCCCAATCGATGCTCGGGGTAGAGTTTTGAAAAATTTCCTATTTTTGAAGTCTGGGGCCAAGTTAATCGATTATGCAATCGATTCTTTAAACCATTTACCAAAGTGTCAATTGATTGACCAATCGATTGAATTTAGGAATAATCTAGCATATACAGCTACATGTGATTAGAAAATCGATTAACCAATCGATTATCGTGTTTTCTATTTTGACAAATTAGACACTGTGCATCATAAATCGATTGTGCAATCGATTTCATAAAGCTAATTTTCTATTTGTTCACAGGGTAATCGATGTTGCAATCGATTTTTCACAGGAATCATATTTCATTATTATCTATTATTCCTAGTTTCATCTTAATATGGAGGAAGCTTTCTTTAGGCAAAGCTTTGGTGAAAATGTCAGCTAATTGATCAGTTGTATTGACATATTCAAGCTTTATGTTCCCATTTTGATATTGGTCCCTTATAAAGTGATGCCTTATCTCAATGTGTTTAGTTCTAGAATCCATTACAGGATTTTTAGTAATGTTTATTGCACTAGTATTATCACACATGATTGGTACAGTCCCTAGATCAACACCAAAATCAGAGAGGTGTTGTTTTATCCAGAGAATCTGTGCACAATAGCTTCCAGCTGCAATATATTCAGCCTCAGATGTCGATAGTGCATTGGTAGTTTGTTTCTTGCTATGCCATGAAACAAGGGAGTTTCCTAATAGATGACAAGTACCAAATGTACATTTTCTCTCTAGTTTGCATCCAGCAAAATCAGAATCAGAATAACCAATTAAAGTGCTAGTAGATCCCTTAGGATACCACAAACCTAGATTTTTGGTTCCTATTAGATATCTAAAGATTCTTTTTATTGCACTTAGATGGGATTCTTTTGGATTAGCTTGGTATCTAGCACACATGTATACACTAAACATTAAGTCAGGTCTACTAGCTGTAAGGTATAGCAGAGATCCTATCATTCCCCTAAACTTTGTTACATATGTTGGTTTTCCCTTTTCATCTCTATCTAAATGGCAACCTTGATCATAGGTGTATCAATGGATTTAAACTTATCAAAGCCAAATTTCTTTAATAGGTCATTATAGTATTTGATTTGACTTAGGAAAATGACATTCTTGCTTTGATTGATTTGAAATCCCAAGAAGAAAGATAGCTCTCCCCTCATTGACATTTCAAGTCTTACTTGCATCATGTTTTCAAAATCTTTGCACAGCTTATTATTAGTGGATCCAAATATTATGTCATCAACATATACTTGGACCAGCAAGATGTCTTTTCCATCTTTTTTAATAAAAAGTGTATTATCAACATTTCCTCTTATAAAGTTTTGTTGAATGAGGAAATTGCTGAGTTTCTCATACTAAGCTCTTGGAGCTTGTTTCAATCCATAGAGGGCTTTTGTTAGCTTATAGACATCATTTGGAAAATCAGGATTCTCAAATCCTGGAGTTTGGCTAACAAAAACTTCCTCTTGGATATCTCCGTTGAGAAAGGCACTTTTTACATCCATTTGATATAGTTTAAAGTCCAGTATACAAGCATAAGCCAGCAGGATTCTAATGGCTTCTAGTCTAGCTACAGGGGCATAGGTTTTATCATAATCAATACCCTCTTCCTGATTATAACCTTTAGCAACTAGTCTAGCTTTATTTCTATTTATGACTCCATTTTCATAAATTTTATTCCTAAACACCCATCTAGTTCCTATAATGTGTTTATTTTCTGGTTTAGGAACTAGGATCCATACTTTGTTTCTCTCAAATTGATTAAGTTCTTCTTCCATAGCAATTACCCACTCATTATCTAATAGAGCTTCTTTTATGTTTTTGGGTTCTATTTGAGATACAAAGGCTGTAAAGTTGCAAAAATGTCTAAGTGTTTTTCTAGTTGCAACTCCTTTAGAGATTTCTCCTATTATGTTATCTATGGGGTGGTTTTTATTAAACTTCCACTCTTTAGGTAGTTCGTCTATCCTTATTTGTTCTACGTAATCCAAGTTAGTTTGAGGTACAGTTTCATTAGGTTCTACAATTTCATCCAAAGAAGTATCAACTATAGGATGAAAGATGTTCAAGTTTTCAGCAAATAGTTCATCAAACTTTACATGAACAGACTCCTCTATAGTTTTTGTTCTTTTATTGTAGATTCTATAGGCCTTAATAGATTGTGAATATCCTAGAAAGATTCCCTCATCTGCCTTAGAGTCAAACTTTCCTAGGTGTTCTTTCTCATTATTCAATACAAAACATTTGCATCCAAAAACTCTAAAGTAAGAAATGTTTGGTTTTCTACCCTTGTATTACTCCTAGGGAGTTTTTCTAAGTATAGGCCTAATTAGAACTCTATTAACTACATGTGTGGTTGTGTTAATTGCATCCGCCCAAAAATATTTAGGAAGATTTGAGTCTTTAATCATAGTTCTAGCTAATTCTTCTAGAGACCTATTCTTCCTTTCTACAACTCCATTTTGTTGTGGAGTTCTAGGGGCTGAGTACATATGGTGAATTCCATTTAGTTCACAGTAGTTATTAAAGGATTCATTTTGGAATTCTCCACCATGATCACTCTTGATGGAGATTATTTTCTGATTTGTCTCATTTTGAACTAAATTTGCAAATCTTTTGAAAATAGAGAATGCCTCACTCTTGTGAGTCAGAAAAAATGTCCAAGTATACCTAGAGTAATCATCTACTAACACATAACCATACAAGTTTCCTCCAAAGCTTTTCACTTGAGATGGACCAAATAGGTCCATATGTATTAATTGTAAAACCTTATTGGTTTGAACTAAATCTATTGGGGGGAAAGATAACTTAACTAACTTGCTTTTCTCACATGAATCACACAACTTATCCTTAGTGAACTTTCAGTTTGGGAGTCCTAGAACTAATTGCTTACTTACTAATTTGTTAAGGTGATCTATATGTATATGTGCTACTCTTTTATGCCACAACCAATTTTCATCAGAATTGGATAATAAACAACAAATAGTACTAGCAGGCAAAGCATTAAAATCAAGCATGTATATGTTATTGATTCTTTCACCTATCAACTTCATGTCTTTATTCTCCTTGTGCTCAATTATACAAGACTGAGGTGTAAAACATACCTGGAATCCTTTATCACAGAGCTAGCTTATACTAAGAAAGTTATGTTTTAACCCTTCTACATATAGGACATTAGTGATGACTGCAGTAGACTCACTGCCTATTTCTCCAACACCACATATCTTACCTTTGTTATTGTCACCATATTTGACATAACCTCCATCTTTTAAGCTTATAGTCAAAAACTTTGATTCGTCTCCTGTCATATGCTTGGAACATCCACTATCTAGGTACCATGAGTCAGTCTTGGATATCAAGCATATCTGCAAAATAGAATTTAAATTTTGGTTTTAGGTACCCAATTCAAATTGGGTCCTGGAGGGTTAGTTTCAAACATTGGTGTCTTTACTTTCCAAATCTGTTTCCATCCCTTGTTAGCAAGTTTTTTTAGTTTACAATTAAAAACCATATGTCCCTTTTTACAGCAAAAGTGACATGAAATAGCAGAGGATGAATTTTGATTTGGTTTAGTAAAGATATCAGGCATATGCTTTGATTTAACAAATTTTTGATTCTTTTTACCATTTCTGTTTTGTCTATATCCAATTCCACATTTATTATTGTGATTCTGTTTAACATTCACATTTGGTGTACAACCAATTCCAGATTTTTCATTTATATTCCTTTGGTTTCCAAGAAGCATATCTAAGTTGTTTTTACCACTATTAAACTTTTCTAAATCACATTGCAGTGCATAGGTTTCCTTTTTCAGATTTCCATTTATGTCTTTGAGAGACTCATGTTTCAGTTTAATATCTTCATAACAATCATTTTTCTTCTAACAATCTCTTAGTGCTAATTAACAGTTTGATGGTACTTACATATTCATCATGTAGTTCATTAAATGCATCATGTAATTCATCATAAGAAGGATTGGATGCAGAACTTACCTCACTATCAGAATCTGAATTTGTGTTGGCCATTAGACAAAGATTAGCTTCTTCTTCTTCTGAAGATGCAGAGGATTCTTCATTATCATTCCAGGCAATGTAGCCTTTTCTGGTTTTAGGAGGTGGTTGATTGCCTTTAGCCTTTGCAATCTTATCTTTGTTTTGCAATTGGAAGCATTCTGATTTTATATGGCCTGTTTTCCCACATTCGTAACAGGTTATTGCCTTGCTGTCATTTGCATCACTCTTGTTGAAGCATTTTGTCTTTGAATTTTGTTGTTTTCTTGACTGGTTTCCTTTCTTTTTCAGAAACTTTTTGAATTTTCTGACAAACATTCCTATTTCTAGTTCTTCATCAGTTTCAGTATCGGAATCTTCAGATGTTTCTGGTTCAGATTTTGTTTTATGAGCTTGAACCTTTAGAGACAATCCTTTTCTTTTTCTGTCATTCTGTTCAGCCTCACTCAGTCTATGCATTTCCATCTCATGCTCTCTTAGTTTTCCAAAAAGTGTTGCAATTGACATGCTACCAAAGTCTTTTGATTCTGCTATGGCAGTGATCTTTGGCTGCCACTCTCTGGTCAAACATTTCATCACCTTGCTGATTTGCTGCTCATTGTCAATCACTTTACCAAGAGCATTTAGATTTGTCTGCATATCATTAACAGACTCCTCTTTCTTCATGTTGAACAGCTCATACTCATGCATTAATGTATTGATTCGGGCCCTTTTTACATTTGTTGTTCCTTCATGCGTTTGATGTAATGTGTCCCACATCTCATTGGTAGTTTTGCAGTTAGACACCCTGAAAAATTCGTCAGCACTTAATGCAGATGTAATTATGTTTTTAGCCTTAGCATTGTATCCAACCTTTTTCTTGTCATCCTTAGACCAGTCAGATCTGGGTTTTGGGATTAATGAATTATTTGTGCCAGCTATTCTAGGCACATAGGGTCCATCTATTACTGCTTCAAGTATATCAAGACTACATGCTTCATGAAAAATTAACATTCTCTCCTTCCAATACATGTAGGCAGCCCCATTAAATGCAGGGGGCCTGGCCAAGGTTGCACCTTCTCCTAGAAATTCTATGGAGGTCATTTTCTTTTAAGATTTTATCTAAAAGATCAGGCTCTTGATGCCAATTGTTGATTTTATGGCCTCTAACCTTAGGATGTTTTATACAATGTTACTAGCAAAGTTATCTAATTTTTCCTAAGTATTGAAATTAATATCGAAACCAACGTGATCAATGTTATTCCAATTCAACAGTGATAAATTCAAACCTTAACAAGACAAAGATTTACAATTGCATATATTATCAATACAAGAGAACTGAAATAAATACAATGCTAATTCCACAGATTAATCAAGACAGAAATTTATCAATACAAACATTCAAGATTAAGCATTCATGCAATATTAAAAAAGAGAAAAGATAAGAAAATCGTGCACCGAGATTTATACTGGTTTGGCTGTCAGTATGACAGCCTACATCCAGTCCTGAAATCAACCAAATTTCAGCCTTTTTTCCAATAGAATCGTCTTGAGTACGTTTTACACATTGTCCAGCTCACACAAGGCCTATCTATCCAACTCACTCGCTTCTATTACAATGCCACCGTATCCCTAGAGTTAATCGCCAAACTCTCACAAGATAACGATGAGACTTCTTCTTGATGAACACCCTCACCAACAAAGATAGTCACCAGTTTACACACTAGGTTTTTCAGAACATTCTTTACAGATTGTTTTTATAGAAATGATAAACGATATCTAACAATGGCGACTCAATCACAATATGAATTTCACACAAAAAGGAATTTGCCAAATAAGTGTTTTGTGTGTGGTTACAATTATTTCTCTCCAAGTATTTTTCCTTGTTTCTCAGTTATGAAAACGTGTAATCAATTATTATCTAAGTTATTGTGATTGGTTCAATTTATATATGTTCAGAAAAATAGAAATTAAATCGATTTCTCAATCGATTTTGTAAAAGTCTAAAACTGGCTTAATCGATTGTCCAATCGATTACCGCGTTCTTGTTTTTCTTGAATCTTTAAAACATAAGAATGAATCAATTAGCCAATCGATTCTTTAAATGCACAAATCAGAACCTGAAACTAAGTTCATATCAAAATCGATTGGATAATCGATTATAGGTGTTTTGTTCCAACAACGAGATCAAAACAATCAATTACTCAATCGACTCATATTCATAGTTATAATCGATTTGGCGATGGGCTGAATTCTCCTTGTAACTCAAACATTTAGTTCAATCGATTTGCAAATCGATTTGGCTGATCACAGTGACTCAAACATTTTAATTCAATCAATTTGCCAATCGACTTGACTGGTCACAGTGACTCCAATGTTTTAATCCAATCGACTTGCTTGGTTACATTGACTCCACTGTTTTAATCCAATTGATTTGCCAATCGATTTGGCTTGTAACAGTAGCTCAGCTATTTAGTCAAAATTGATTTACCAATCGATTATGCACTATGTTTCTGATGAGTGATCAACTAATTTATTATTTCAATCGATTACCTAATCGATTGCCACAAAACTTGTAGTTTAAGAAACATAATTCAATTGATTGTCCAATCGATTTGGTTGACCACATAACTCATTCCTGATGAAAAACTTTTTCCTAATCGATTTGCCAATCGATTAGTTTAATAAGAGCTTGGTTCTGTGATTTACAAAATCGATTACTCAATGGATGTCCCAATCGATTGTCCAATTGATTGGTTTAAACCCAGAACTCAGGTTTCACCAAAATCCTTTAAGTAATCGATTTCCCAATCGATTTACTTAGTGAAAACTTTGGTTCTGTGTCAAACAATTGATTGCTCAATTGTTGTCCCAATTGATTTATTAGTTGATTTATTTATTACCTTATTTTATGATTTCAATTTTACATTGGCAAATACTTAAGTATGAAACCATATAGATGAGTCTACTAATTAATTACTATGACCACTATTAACACTAGAGAGATTTGCATCTTCTTCAAGCACATCCTCCAATTTTGCTTGCTTTCTTGCATCCCAAGCTTTTGTCCAAGTGTATAGTGTTTATCTGTTTTTCCAGAAATGTCACTCGGTTCAAACTGTTAGTTTTATCAAATGATGCATGTACATTGTATGTTTGTTAATTATGTCAAAATCATGATAAAAAGGACTTATGTCTAACAATAAAATCAATTTTTCTGAATAGCATATTTTTGGAAAATATTTCTTTACAAATCCTAAAATCACCAAAAATTGTTTTTCAAGCTAAATTAAATAATATTCCAAAAAATCACTACACAATCGGTCATAGCTCCACTAAATCCATACCGTCAAAAAATGATTTACCACTCATTCCTTGTTTCAAACAAACTAGTCCTACTCTTAAAATTTATGGCTTCTATCCTTTCCTATTTTGATTAAAATTTCTTTGTCCTAAATTAATCATGTTAGTATTTAAAAACTCTTATTTTTCTAAGTTTTTAAATAAATGCGTTATGCCACAACCAAAATTATATATTTCATACTATCCAATAAACGATCTAACTATAATTCGTATGGCGAAATGTCGTTACCTTGAATGCTTTATTTCCTAACAATAAAATCTCAATCCAGGTACAACGGTGATAGCTCCACTAAATCCATACCGTCACAAAATGATTTACCATTCATTCTTTGTTGTAGGCTTACCCCGAACTCCAAAAAGGTACGATAGTATTTGGGTTATTGTGGATAGACTAACTAAATATGCTCACTTTATTCCGATAAACATAACTTATTCTATGGAAAGGTTAGCTGAAATATTCATAAAGGAAATTGTGAAGTTGCATGGAATCCAATCAAGTATAGTCTCAGACGGAAACCCTAGGTTTACCTCTAAGTTTTGGCAAGGTTTATAAAGAGCTTAAGGTACGAACCTTAGGATGAGTTCAGCCTACCACCCACAAACAGATGGTCAGACTGAGCGAACTAATCAATCCCTAGAAGACTTGTTGAGAGGTTGCGTGTTGGAACAAAATGGAAGTTGGGATAACTTTTTGCCACTTATAGAGTTTACCTATAACAATAGTTTCCACTCTAGCATTGGAAAGGCCCCTTTTGAGGCGTTGTATGGGAGAAGATGTAGGACCCCACTGTGTTGGTTTGAGACGGGTGATAACCTTGTGTTAGGACCTGAGATTGTTCAATAAACTACAGATAAAGTAAAAATGATTCAGGAAAAGATGAGAGCATCTCAAAGTAGGCAAAAGAGTTACCATGATAAAAGAAAGAAAAACCTCAAATTTCAAGAAGGTGATCATGTATTTCTGAGAGTTACTCCAACAACTGGGGTTGGTCGGGCATTAGAAATGAGAAAGCTTACACCTCGTTTTATAGGACCGTACCAAATTCTTAAACGTGTCGGTAACGTAACATATCAGATCGCGTTGCCTACGTCTCTTTCTAATCTTCATAGTGTATTTCATTTGTCTCAACTTCGCAAGTACATTTTCGATCTCTCACACGTGATTGAATTAGATAAGGTCCAAATAAAAGAGAATCTAACTTTTGAAACCTTACCGGTACGGATTGAGGACCAAAAGACCAAAGAATTAAGGGGTAAGACGATTTCATTTGTTAAGGTTGTCTGGGGAGGTGCTACTGGCGAAAGTGCTACGTGGGAGGTCGAAAGCTAGATGCGCGATTCTTATCCAGAACTGTTTTCGTCAGGTAAATTTTGAGGACGAAATTTTCTTCAACTGGAGGAGAAATGTAACACCTCAATTTTCTTTAACCATATTTAAATTACAAAAAAATAATTAAAATAAAATAAATAGATATGTATATAGATATAAATAAAATAATACTAGGAGTTAGTTATAATTATAATAATAATAATAATAATAATAATAATAGAATTGGATAATAATAATAATAATAATAATAATAATAATAATAATAATTTCTTTCCAAAATCCTAACACTTAGATAATCATATCTAACCATTTTGAAGTCCTAAAATCAATTTTTTCGAATAGCATATTTTTGGAAAAAATTTCTTTACAAATCCTAAAATCACCAAAAATTGTTTTTCAAGCTAAATTAAATAATATTCCAAAAATTCACTACACAACTTGATCAAGACAAACACTTTTCTAAACACTTTAGCATATAACAAATGATTAGTTTCTTCAATTTTGAAAACAATCAAACAACGATAGAAATATTTTTTTTATTTATTAAAATATAAAAATGATTTCCCAACCATAAAACATATCAAAGGTTACTTTTAACCGATAAACTTTTTATAAAACTAACTTCAATCATTAAAATCATCATAAAACCATTTTTAATAAATTGAATCATAATAATATACATTTTCAATTAAAATATGATCTAGACATTAAAGAAACATTTTTTCATTGCCCAAAAATGGATTCTTGACACAAATAAACACGTTTGACAAATCAAAATTATTTTTCTAGGTCAATTCCATCAAGAAAACTCTAAAAATAACAACATATTACAAAACATTAAAATTAGAAGTAGAAGTTTATATTACATTAAATTCGCAGCCACAAAGCAAATTTGGTTTCTCACACTCTAAATGTTGTTTTGAGGATCCGACCTTCAAAATCCAAGACTCATATGTTTCGAACCGACTATAAAAAAATCATCCTCATACATTTGTTAATAAAGGCGTAATCATGATTCTAAGATTAATGGTTAGGAGAAAGCTAGCTGGTTTTTACTCGTTTCTTTTTCTCTTATTTTTTTAGTCATAGAAACTTGCAAACAAAATTGAATAAAATTAAAGTGAGAAAAGAATAGAAATGAAATAACTTGAAAGTCCAGATTTTTGTTTTTAGTTAATTAATATTATAATCTAAAAATATTTTTTCTACGATTTTAGTTAATATTAAAAGAAAATAACTTTTTGGTCAAATGATTAATTTAATAAAATTAAGTGATATAAATTGCAAGGAGAATTTTTATGAGACAATAAAAAGAATAAAAAAAAAGTTTCCAAAAAACATTTTGTTTTACTAACATGGATGAAACAACCAGGATTGGGTAACACCAATTATACTACCTCCTAGCTTTATTGTTCTTTGGCCCAAGATAAAACAACAACCAAAATATTTTTTATAAATTTTAATTTGTAAACTAATTTAATTGATAATTTTATATTTAAATAAATAAAGCAAGACATTATTTTTACAGTAGATAACATCAAAATGATAATTAACACAAAAAAAATCAAACCAATAAATTTTATAATTTTCTAAAATAACTAATTAAGTAAAATAGACAACAAACCATAATACAATATAATAATCCAAGATCTAGTCATCAAATAATTTATAGCCAAAAAAATTATATAAAATAATAATTTTAATTATTTAAATAAAAAGAATATTTTTTTCAATAATCAATGAACTTAATTACTAATAAATACTTATAACATATATAAATATTTTTTAGTGTTACATTAAGATTACCTATTTAGTTTTCTTAT
>JBBPBT010001310.1:3408461-3424225 GCA_037974875.1 Cicer bijugum | reverse complement strand
AATTACGTGGGTTAGTCAAAAAGAGACGACATAAATAAATAATAAGATTTATCAACAAAATTAACACAAAGTAGATATTCAAAAAAGTTAATAAAAATAGAAAATTGAATTTTGTATAAAATATATTAATGTAAAATATATATTATCTTAATAAATTTTCTACTTGATATATTGTTTTAATCTTAAATATTATTAAAGGGGTTTGTAAATCTTTAGAAAACTTTAAAGTTGACTTCTCTTTTTAGATGATTAAAAATGTTGGTTGTTTGTCTATAAAGCCTTGGTTTTATTTTTAGAATGATATATCTCTGAGTAAAGCAACAACAATAAATCATATTGCTATTGATATTGAAGCTATTTGAAATGGCAAAGTTTTCCTTCATTCTATTCATCGTCTTTGCCGTTATTTTTTCAAATATACAATTTTTGTTTTAAATTCTTTGCACCTTTGTGTGTTGACAGTTTTCATTATGTTAAATTGACAAAATTTTGTTTCTTTTAATAATATGGTTTTATTTTAACTGCTACAGTTATGACTAGTGGTGCAAATGGACAACAAAAAAGATGTGTTGAAGTCATCTCTAAAAATTCATGTTTACTCGAAACTTGCAGAAAGACATGCTATTTAAAATATCCGAATAAAAATAGTTGGGGACAGTGTGTTACTGCAAACCCTTTTACACCATATAGTTGCATTTGCGCTTATGATTGTCAAGCCTAGAACCAAAATATGAAAGTTTCTCTATATTTAATGTAAAAGCATATCAAAATATAGTTAATAAATTTCACATATTTACAATTTATGTTTAAAAAGTGAATTAAGCACTTTGGTATCCTTTTTGCAATTAAAACCAAAACTTGAGAGCATTTTTATTTTATTTTAGAAAAGATGATAAAGTATACCATAATTAACTTACACTATCGTTAGGTCCTAGGTTTAAACTCGGGATAAGACGTGTAACCTAATAATATCGGCATTTTCCAGTTGGACTAGGGCTTAAAGGCAAAACTTGAGAGATTTATTATAGCGTAATTTTAGATAAATAATTCAATTATAAGATTTGTACATTCTTTTAAAATGTGAGAGAAAGAGAATGACTAAAAAAAACAATTAACAAGCACATAGACTATAAATAACCATAACCATGTATCTAAAAAATGATAGTAATTCATATATTTATAAATTTAAGAGGCAATCATTTATCTTTTCCGAAGTACAATTATGTAAATGTCATTGTAACCACAAGATACAAAGTTTGCAAAAAAATCCACTCTTTTACAAAAATTTAAAATAAATTTCAACTTCAACACACATAACTATAGAATCTATTCCTTTGATGTCTGAATTCATGCCTCAAGCCATCCTATCTGCTGCAAGTTGTGAGATACATTGAGGACCAGATTCATCCTCAAATTATATTAAATGATTTTATGCTTGAGGTGATACTTGAAAGTGAAAATAGCCAAAGTTTGATCATAAGGTAAACTATTATCTAAGGAAATCTGATTGTAGAAGTATGGATAAAGGAAATCTGGATTATGGAAGTTCATATTTTAGGAAGTCTGTGTCAGATATAATCTGATTAGATAAATTCAACATTAGGGTAAATTTAGATCAAATGTAATATGTTCAGAGGAATTTAATTTCATTGGAAATCTAATAAAAGGAATTCTGATTAGAGGAAGTCTAGATTTGATTAGAGAGATAATGGAAGAAATTTCCCACTTTGACCCATGGACAATACTTATTTATGGCCTCTATCCCTTCCTATTTTGATTAAAATTTCTTTGTCTTAAATTATTCATGTTAGTATTTGAAAACTCTTATTTTTCTAAGTTTTTAAATAAATGCGTTATGACGCAACCAAAATTATATATTTCATACTATCCAATCAACGATCTAACTATAATTCGTATGGGGAAATGCCCTTACCTTGAATGCTTTATTTCCTAACAATAAAATCTCAATCCAGGTACATCGGTCATAGCTCCACTAAATCCATAACGTCACAAAATTATTTACCACTCACTCTTTGTTTCAAACAAACTAGTCCTACTCTTAAAAAACAATGAATTGTTGACTGAAGGTTTCCCAAACAAGATATAAAATGTAAAATATCTTAAATAGCAACACAGTTCCACAAAATAACTAAGTATTCAATAAATTTTTCTAATTTTAAAAATTCATGTAAATTGATTATTTAAAAAGTCAAAACCCAAAAATATAAAAATTAAGTGATCACACGCATAATAAAGAGCCCATGACAGCCGCTATTATTGTTCCATAAAAATTACCGTTTAACCCATTTCTAAAAATGCTTTAAAATCAGTTAATAATAAGTAAATAAAAGTAAAAATACCAATACTTAGATTATAAAATAAAACTATGACCTCATAAAATCAAAATTCCATAGTTCAACTTTTTATAAAAAACAATATATTATTGTTAATTAAAATGGAAAAAAAATAATTCTCTCATTTTCCTAGCTTTAGAAATTGTTTTGAAATAAACTACATTTCATAAAAAATTTCTTTCCAAAATCCTGACACTTAGATAATCATTTCTAACCATTTTGAAGTCATAAAATCAATTTTTCCGAATAGCATATTTTTGGAAAAAATTTCTTTACAAATCCTGTAACACCCCAATTTCCCATTATCTTATTTTAAATAGTATAACGATACGATACTATATTTTTTTTATATGAGTGTTAATATGTGCTCTAATTTCTTTAGGTGTGTCTGTATGTTTGCTTTAGTAATCGATTTAAATTATTAATGTTAACCATATTTAAAAAAAATAATAATTAAAATAAATAGATATGTATATAGATATAAATAAAATAATAACAGGAGTTAGCTATAATAATAATAATAATAATAATAATAATAATAATAATAATAATAATAATATCTACAATAAGAAGAAGAGATAGGTTAGCATACTATCTAAGGGTATATATATATATATATGGGTTAGGAGGTTACGGAAGTCATAATTAGAAGGCATAATTAGGATTTCATCATCAGCAACGGCTTTCTTTCAACAAATTAGGATTTATAATAATAATAATAATAATTATTATTATTATAACAACCTAAACTATTATATATATATATATATATATATCCATCCAACTACGGGAGCCGCCTTTAACTTCAGCCTTTTAATTTCAGCAACTTAGGATTGCAACTTCAGCCTTGTAACTTCAACAAATTAGGATTTGCAACTTCAGCCTTCTAATTTCAACAAATTAGAAAATCACAATCCCAAATCATAAATTCAATTCCAATCACAATCTCAAATCACAATTCCAATTTCAATTTCAAGCTCCAATTGCAATTCCTATTTCAAATTTCTACTCCAATCACAATTCTAATTCAAATCTCAATTCCAATTTCAATACCAAATCATATAAGGTATGTTTCACTAATTCCTTCAATTAACTTTAATAATGATACATATTTTGTTAGTACAATAGGATAAATAATACATATATATATATATACATATATATATATATATAGATGAAAGTTAAGAAATTGAAAACCACAAATCCAAAATAAATTTGTATAGCCATGATTTGAGTCTTTACTTTGGAATTTTAGAAGCCTTGCCTTGTTACTGTCAACAAACGGATTATGCTATATAAGAATTATTATTATACAAATTCCAGAAATTAAGTTAGTAACTAAACCATTAGATGCAAATTAATTCTTTCACCTAAATGGGTTAATCTATTTGATTATGTTATAAAAATTTAAGTATAGTCATTAATAAGTAATAATTAATTATTATCGGCGTGTATGTGATAAATATATATATATAAATATATTTATAAATCAAAACTATATAAATATTATATATAGACATAATATTAAGTTCTTTCTATCATACTTTGTTAAATAAAATTTGATTATAGTAATATATGTGTTTAACGATATTAAATATATTTTGAATTATATTACAATGCATTAATGTATTATTAGATGAAGTATCAATGTATTATTAATAAATTAATTAATTACATATCGGAGTAAGTAACTAATTTGTAATTGGTTGTTACGTTGAATTATTCTCACTCGTGGACTGTTAGAGGCGGTGGTTGGCGAAGACGTGACACATTAAATCAGCAGATCGGCTTCATTGGAAAAAATCTTCAGCTAAGGTAAGAGGTGAGAGAGCGTTTGAATTCATGAGTATAATATATTGTGAGATGAACCGGAAAATCGTATTTCCCAACGATTCATCCGGGGTTTGCTACGTATGGCAGTAGCCCTTTGAGAGATAAATTGATTAATTTGAAATATGAGAATTGTGAGATTAAAATGTGAAATAGAAATTTTTATAAGGTGTTGATTGATTTAATCTTCGATACTTGTGTGGTAGTTGATATTTGTTATTATTGTGATGTTGGATGTTGAATGAAATTATGTGTACATGTTTGCTTAGATGAAATTATGTGATGTGATAATAAAATATAGATGCATGGTTTGATATATACTTACGTGATGATAATGATGATTTTTGATTGATGATATAGTGATGTTATAAAATTATGGTGAGTTTATACGATGATCATGATTATTTATGATCAATAATATTATAAAATTGTGATGAAAATATTGAAGTACCCCATACTTGATGAGATAGTGATGATTCTTAAATATGGTGCTCTTAATGGAGTAGTCTAAGCTAACAGGGGGAGAAAATAAATATTGTGAATTGTGTAGTGAAGATTATTTTGTCATCATATAGGTAGGGTCTGACAAGCCTAGTGATTCTGGGGAAGTACAACTGAATGAGCCTGATCGTGGAGGGCTATGTGACACCCTAAACCCAGATTCAAATAAAAAGTAAAATGCATTAGTTTTTTTTTGCAGAGATTCACAGCGGTAATAGAGTATAAATTTTTTTTTAAACTATAAAGTCTAAGATGTCACATTCACACTTACACAAAATGCTGGCATAAAAATTTTCAATAAAAAAAAATCCTTTAATATTGAATATAGTTGAGGTTTATTAAATAAATATTTCTCTTATAGAAACAAGTTCTAAACTCAAAGAAAATTAATTCCTACCTTCGAATAAAAGATAAAAATAACACAATTGATCGATCATATTTACAAAATTTGAAATTAGTTCAAAACTCAACAAAGTACAAAAATTACTCCCACCTAGTGTCACCTATTCAGAGCGTGGGTCACCAATCAATAACCTGAAATAACTGCGCTCTCGCAAGCGCCAAACACAAGCAACGAGGGGTGAGTTTCGAAATTATGTAATAGTATATGATAAACGAGGAGAACGCGCAAGTAGTCAAAACAACACAAATAAAGAGAAACATTCAAGAACATAGTATCAAAGGTTAATCTAATTCAATCACAATCAAACAGTCACAAGGATGAAATGCTATGCATGTCTTATACTCTATACTTCTTCATCATTTGGTACCATTCTACTCGGAAATACTTGGTTAGGAGGCCTGATACTATGCCACTACAAGAGTGGACGGACAATTCATCAATGGCCAAGTCCTCATAGATCCCCTCAACTCAACCCGAGATACATATACGCGATAGTCGGGGTACTCTTGTGTTGCACGGTAGTTCCCAGCCTTAGGGAATAACCCACTAATCCACTTAGGAGTTCCCCACTAGATGTACCCCCATGGTCTATCAGTCTTACCTTACAGTTCGATTGTAGCCCTCCACGATCAGGCTCATTCAGTTGTACTTCCCCGAATCACTAGGTTTGTCAAACCCTCCCTATATGATGACAAAATAATCCTAACTCCAAAATCTATAACACATATCTCAGACTTACTTGATCATCACAATTCAATAAGTTTCAGTTTGACTTCACAATATTCATCATTATATATATATATAGTTATATCAGTCAATCACATAAAATCCCAATATTTGATTTACACTACGCACAATACATAGTCCAGTCTCATCAATCACATAATAAGGAATCAATTAGGTGCACTTTCAAGTAATATCATAATTTCAATCAAGTAGACAAGAACACTCAAATACATATCATTCATACAATAACAATTAGTATATGTTTCATAAAATCAAATAAGACACAATCTTAATATAAATTAATTCACACAATTCTATAGGTTTCTAAATTATATTTTAGTCCTCACTATTATCATTCATATATTATTAATTAATTATTATTACTCAATAGGGCTCAACCATACGAAGTAAACCCCGAACGAACATATGGGAATTTCAGTATTCCCGTTCATCTCGCGTTATTTTATACTCATAAAATTGAACCTCATCTCACCCCTTACCTCGATTGAAGATCTCGCCAAAAAGAATAATAGGATATGTTAATGTGTCGTGTCTTCGTCATCTGTCGTCTCTAATAATCCGCTAAAGAAATAAAACAATACGACAACCAAATACATATTAATTACTTGCTACACTAGATAAATAAATTGTTTACTATTTACAAGACCATCCAAATATATATTTAATACCATGTATACTTATGGTTATATCAATATAAACAATATCTTAAAAATGATAATTATGTACTGCTAAGTAGATATGGTGTATTTAAAATTTTGATATTACAGTAGTGCACAATATATCATACATATTTAAAATCAAATAATAAAGCCATTAGATGTACAATAAAAATATACTCTTTATTATTAACATATAAATTGTAAACTGTAGGTATATGTATATATACAATAAATATAGGATATACTATCTTTAACTTCAAATAAGAAAAATTTACCTTGATTATGCTTTTCACTTATAAGATAGAAAATATATTTGCAATTTTTATATAAAGGAGAATTTAAACACTTAGAATTGCCTAACACAAATTATATTATATAAGATTTTAATATCAATAGATTCAGATATTAAATTGAATTTATCAAATTAATTTTAATATAACGTAACATTTTGCTACTTGTAAAATCACAAGGAACTATTATGCTGTTTTAGAGACAAGGTATACATATTTCGTTCATAACACATTACTCTTGTGGTCAGAATTTCGACGTATAATCAATTGATATTCAAACAAAATGTATAAAAAAATTATTATTTTAATTTTAATCATGATTGTAAAAAAAAAAAAAATCAACTAAAACATGACAATGCAATAAATTAGATGATGACCAGAATACAAAACTGAATAACAATGGCATAGATGGTAGGTTTTCACAATTTATTTAGGAATGGCACGCAACTTACCGAAAAATTGAAAACTCTTGTAGAGAGATCATACTTTAATATGATAACAATAGTTGGTTCCTCTTTCTTTTTTTTTTCTTTTCCTTAAGTCTAAAGCTCTTGAATTCTGCAATACTAGAATTGGTGTATTTCATGGTAAAAGGGCGGCTATATTATTTTGATATTAGGAGGTATGAGTTCATGAAATCAGGGCAGGCGGCAATCCTATTTTTATACTAGAAAGCTTTTGAGATACCTATTAAAACAAATTCAATATTATCAATATTAAAAATTTAAATAAATCACTGAGGCAAACACATAAGACAACCACATAGAAGTTATTACACCACACTAATAGTAATAATTTATCATAATATTAATTAATAAAATATTTTAATAAGAAATTTAGAGCGTTATAATATTATTAAATTATTTTAATACAAATTATGGGGCGTTACAATAGTGGCTCAATTGGTAGTGGGAACTGTGTGGAGGCGGTACTTATCCCCTAGGTACCGGGCTCGAATCTCACGGAAGGCAAAAACTCGCCTGTGTGGAGAATCTCACGGAAGGCAAAAACTCGCCTGTGTGGAGACTGATTGTTCGTTGTTTGTGTTTGATTGGTTGGGCTCTGCGTTTCTTGAAGTTCAAGGGAAAGGGGGAACACCGCTTTGAAGTTCAATTGTGTTTTCTTGTGTAATAATTATTTTCACTATGTTGTCTTCCCGTTATATAATTGTGTTAAGGGTTATATGCTTCTGTATTATTATACATATTTTTGTGTTTTCTTGTGTAATAATTATTTTCACTATGTTGTCTTCCCGTTATATAATTGTGTTAAGGGTTATATGCTTCTGTATTATTATACATATTTTCGAGATTACTAATTAACTGTTTATTATTTGCTTACTCTGATTGTGTTATGGATCATAAATTCTGACCTAAGTGAGTAAATAAACCAGGAAATTACTTGTTAAGATTTGAGTTAATTTTAATTGTTGACAAGATTATGTTAGTTACTTGTTTCTTATTGCTTGTCTATTGAACTATGATTTTTGCAATCTTGTTTTATATGAATAGTTGGAAGTAATAATTTTGATTGACCAGCTGTATGTTTCAAGTTATTAATCTCATTCAGGTAATCTTCGTTATCAAATGTCATACCTCACTAGTTAGTTGTTTTAAAGTTCGAATTTCACCCTTAATCAATTTAAAATATTTAATTTTGATGTGTATTTGTTTAAAGTGTTTGATCTAATAACTAATTAATTGAAACATTGATTTTCGTATGGATTATATGTTTAAAACTTCAAGTATTGACTTTTACTAGGTACAAATTATTATTATTTTGTTGAAACTCAATTTAGAAAAAAAAATGTTTCGTTCTAAATTTTGAGTTAGATAAGAAATATGTTTCTTACGTTTAAAGTTTTAATTTTGACAAAAAAAAATTCTTATTTTTATTTTTTGTTGGTTTGTGTTAAAAATAAAATGACATTTTGAAGGAGTTAAAGTTTATTTATTTTGTATGATGAAACTAACTTTTGTTTGAATTACTCTTGATTATTTTAAAGAAAAAGAAATTAAATTGAGTTGAGTTTTTGTTGATTTATAAAATAACAATAATTCTATATTACTGATTTTATTTAATGTTTAAAACACCTTAAAATTTACATTATGTTTTACTTTGTCTTGTTTTTAAGAAAATCGAAAAGAGTTGTTGTTATCTTGGTTTAGGGGGCTAGTGTGAATATTGAATCGTGATGGTGTTGGGATATTTATTTGAAATGATTGATTTTCTTGATTATGATATTATGAACTCATTAGAGTTTGACTCGATGTTAGAGTTTTAGAGTTTAAGAACTCTTCAGTGATTTACAATAGTACTAATGATAAAATGTCTAGTACTTGAGAAAGAGAAGAAAAAAAAAAGGAGAACAAAATTTTTAAAAATATTCTCAATAGTGAAATTCTTTATGAAAAATTATCTAAATTTTGGATTCTATAATTGATGTATTTTATAAGTAGATTTTTTTTTGTTATATGAATTAACATAACAAAATGGTATGCATTAGATTTGTATGTGTAGAGTGCATCATGTAAATTGGTACGCGTATAGAAACTAAAAATTTATTTTATCAATTTTTTTATTAATTATAAAATTGCAATTTTTATTGAAGACTCAATTTTTAAGATTAGAACAAAACTTCAAAATCTTTAATATTTTGGACCAATTTGGTGGCTTGATAGAAACTGAGGGACGTATCTATAAACATGTTGAGTAGTTAGTGTGAGAGGAGACTACTATTTTGTAGATTTATGAATTAGTGTAATTCATAATCATTATCATATGTCTTATGTTGTGTCATGTGCACTACTTTAATGTATATAAACATACAATTTTTTTTAGTTTGATAAAATAAGAAAATAAATTGAAAATATTTTAGAAGTGTAAATTAATTGTAAAATTTCCTACTATCCATCTATATAGTTTAAATTTTATTTCAAAATATCAGTTGAAAATAATAATTTTTACAGTGATTAACTATTTAGAAATGTGTTATTGATGATTAAAGTAGGAATGAATTTTTAGAAATTTTATAGATTTTAAAAATAAATGTGATTTATTCTATTGGTGTTGTATTTAGAAATGTGGTTTATCATAGTTGTTTTATTTAGACTTTAATTATTGAAAAATAATTTAAAGGAAAATTTGGAATTCTCAATGATATTTTTTGGATTCTAAATGGTTAGTGATATTTTTTTAATAATAATTTAAGTCAAGAAATCAATTTTTAGAATGATGTGTAACCTTGAAAGTTGTTTGGTAATGTGTTGTATCTTCTAGTAAATAATTATTTATCTTATCTTCTACTTGAAAGATCTATATATGCTTCCATTTGTTGTAACTTTTAAGTAATGATTAATTGAAAAGAAAATTTAATCGTAATCAATTTTGAGCAGTTAGACCTCGATGAGAATATGTTTCATTTTTAGAATCATGGTTTGAGTTATGAGATGAACGTAAAATTTTGGTGCAAAGTTTTGAATTAATTATTTGAGTGTGTATAAGATTATGTAAATATTAAATTATTCGTGTTTCAAGTGTTCTAATTGTTGGGAGTAGGTGTATGGAGTTAGAGTAGTCGAGAGCATCTAAATGTGAAATAGTTTTATATTTTTTCAATCAAATTATTGGTTATATATTGATGTTAGTGGCCTTTCTTTTGTTGTTGTAACTAGTAGTAAATTATAAATAGATTATTGTGAAGGTGTAATTAATTGAATTTTTAACTTGAAGTAAGGAGTAGGAGTTGTGGCGCCGCCTTCGCACTCCTGAACCACGTTAAAGATACTTTTAATTATCCATATTTGAATTTTAATGATTGCAGTTATAGTTTCTTAAGTAGTTGACTAAATGAGTAGAAGGGACTAGCTACCCCAATGACTCATCGTCAATAAAAGAGACAACGATAACTCATTATTTTGTTAGAAATACCTTTTAATTTTAATTTTTTTAAGTAGTTAAAAAAAACACATTCATTGCTTATACCAACTGAATTAATTTAATTATTAAATATATGTTATTAGGAAATAGTATCTATATCATTAGTTTTTTTTCCCTTCATTATATACAAAGTATGTTTTTATAGAGTAACGGATTATAAATTATTTTAATATTATTAAGTTGTTAGATGTGTTTAATATTTTAAAAAAAAATTGCTCTATTTGTTAGACCTAAATTAAATTTGTTGAATGTTTGGTGATATTAGATTTTATTGTAAGAAGTAAAACTACTAATATTTGGTTTGAAAGAACTAGTTGAAATTGACAAGGTACTTGAAGTTTCATTTAACAGAACTAAATTACAGTGAGTAACTCTATGGTATTTTATTTCATAATTGAATGATAAATGTTGTGTGTTTAATTGGTTTATAGTGTCATGTTGTTAGTCTATCATGCTATGTTAGTTAATTTTCTACATGTTGTGCTTAATTGGAGATTGAATGTCTTAGATATATTTATAGACTAAGTTTGAATCTTGAGGGTGGTATGTTACATATTAGTTCACTCACCGCTAATTTCGAGGACGAAATTTTCTTCAACTGGAGGAGAAATGTAACACCCCAATTTCTCATTATCTTATTTTAAATAGTATAACGATACGATACTATTTTTTTTTATATGAGTGTTAATATGTGCTCTAATTTCTTTAGGTGTGTCTGTGTGTTTGCTTTAGTAATCGATTTAAATTATTAATGTTAACCATATTTAAAAATAATAATAATTAAAATAAATAGATATGTATATAGATATAAATATAATAATAATAATATCTACAATAAGAAGAAGAGATAGGTTAGGATACTATATAAGGGTGTATATATATATATATATGGGTTAGGAGGTTACGGAAGGCATAATTAGGATTCCATCATCAGCAGCGGCATTCTTTCAACAAATTAGGATTTATAATAATAATTATTATTATTATTATAAAAACCTAAGCTATTATTATATAGTATATATATATATAGCCATCCAACCACAGGAGCCGCCTTTAACTTCAGCCTTTTAATTTCAGCAACTTAAGATTGCAACTTCAGCCTTCTAACTTCAACAAATTAGGATTTGCAACTTCAGCCTTCTAATTTCAGCAAATTAGAAAATCACAATCCCAAATCATAAATTCAATTCAAATCACAATCTCAAATCACAATTCCAATTTCAATTTCAAGCTCCAATTGCAATTCCGATTTCCAATTTCAACTCCAATCACAATTCTAATTCAAATCCCAATTCCAATTTCAATACCAAATCATATAAGGTATGTTTCACTAATTCCTTCAATTAACTTTAATAATGATACATATTTTGTTAGTACAATAGGATAAATAATACATATATATATATATATATATAGATGAAAGTTAAGAAATTGAAAACCACAAATCCAAAATAAATTTGTATAGCCATGATTTGAGTCTTTACTTTGGAATTTTAGAAGCCTTGCCTTGTTTCTGTCAACAAACGGATTATGCTATATAAGAATTATTGTTATACAAATTCCAGAAATTAAGTTAGTAACTAAACCATTAGATGCAAATTAATTCTTTCACCTAAATGGGTTAATCTATTTGATTATGTTATAAAAATTAAGTATAGTCAATAATAAGTAATAATTAATTATTATTACTTATAATATATATATATTATAAATATATTTATATATTTATAAATCAAAACTATATAAATATATATATAAATCAAAACTATATAAATATATTTATAAATCAAAACTATATAAATATATTTAAATATCAAAACTATATAAATATATATATATAAATCAAAACTATATAAATATTATATATAGACATAATATTAAGTTCTTTCTATCATACTTTGTTAAATAAAATTTGATTATAGTAATATATGTGTTTAACGATATTAAATATATTTTGAATTATATTACAATGCATTAATGAATTATTAGAGGAAGTATCAATGTATTATTAATAAATTAATTAATTACATATCGGAGTAAGTAACTAATTTGTAATTGGTTGTTACGTTGAATTATTCTCACTCGTGGACTGTTAGAGGCGGTGGTTGGCGAAGACGTGACACATTAAATCAGCGGATCGGCTTCGTTGGAAGAAATCATCAGCTAAGGTAAGGGGTGAGAGAGCATTTGAATTCATGAGTATAATATATTGTGAGATGAACGGGAAAACCGTATTTCCCAACGATTCATCCGGGGCTTGCTACGTACGGCAGTAGCCCTTTGAGAGATAAATTGATTAATTTGAAATATGAGAATTGTGAGATTAAAATGTGAAATAGAAATTTTTATAAGGTGTTGATTGATTTAATCTTCGATACTTGTGAGGTAGTTGATATTTGTTATTATTGTGATGTTGGATGTTGAATGAAATTATGTGTACATGTTTGCTTAGATGAAATTATGTGATGTGATAATAAAATATAGATGCATGGTTTGATATATGCTTATGTGATGATAATGATGATTTTTGATTGATGATATAGTGATGTTATAAAATTGTGGTGAGTTTATACGATGATCATGATTATTTATGATTAATAATATTATAAAATTGTGATGAAAATATTGAAGTACCCCATACTTGATGAGATAGTGATGATTCTTAAATATGGTGCTCTTAATGGAGTAGTTTAAGCTAACAGGGGGAGAAAATAAATATTGTGAATTGTGAAGTGAAGATTATTATGTCATCATATAGGTAGGGTCTGACAAGCCTAGTGATTCTGGGGAAGTACAACTGAATGAGCCTGATCGTGGAGGGCTACAGTCGAACTATAAAGTAAGACTAATAGACCTTGGGGGTACACCTAGTGGGGAATTCGTAAGTGGATTAGTGGGTTATTCCCTAAGGCCGGGAGCTACTGTGCAACACAAGAGTACCCCGACCGTTGCGTATATGTGTCTCGGGTTGAGTTTAGGGGATCTATGAGGACTTGGCCATTCATGAATTGTCCGTCCACTCTTGTAGTGGCATAGTATCATGGCCTCCTAACCAAGTACTTCAGAGTTAGAATGGTACCATATTGTGAAGTAGAGTCTAAGTTCATGCATAGCATTGCATTTCCTTGTGATTGTTTTGTTGTGATTGATGTGGTTCAAAGATAATATTAATTAGATGATTTGATGCATATTATAATGAGATGATTATTTTACTTGGGTGACTTTGATGTTATAGTATGATACTATTTAATTAAATATTTTGATATATCGTAAATGATTATGATACGGTTCTATTATGATTGTTTGTGTGTTCTTCTTACTCATATTATACTATTAACATGATTTCAAAACTCACCTCCTTCGTTGTTTGTGTTTGACTGGCTGGGCCCTGCGTTTGCGAAATCGCAGTTATTACAGGTTAATGAGTCTTGAAGTTCAAGTTTGGGAGGAACCCCGCTCTGATAGGTGATACCGGGAATAACAGTTTTAATTTGTATTTTACTTCTTTAATTTGAATCAAATTTTATAGGAATATGATATAAATTATTATATATATATATATATATTATTTTGGGATTTAGGGTGTCACAAATCCTAAAATCACCAAAAATTGTTTTTCAAGCTAAATTAAATAATATTCCAAAAGTTCATTACACAACTTGATCAAGAAAAACACTTTTCTAAACACTTTAGCATATAACAAATGATTAGTTTCTTCAATTTTGAAAACAATCAAACAACCATAGAAATATATTTTTTTTATTTATTAAAATATAAAAATGATTTCTCAACCATAAAACATATCAAAATGTACTTTTAACCGATAAACTTTTTATAAAACTAACTTCAATCATTAAAATCATCATAAAACCATTTGTAATCAATTGAATCATAATAATATACATTTTCAATTAAAATATGATCTAGACATTAAAGAAACATTTTTTCATTGCCCAAAAATGGATTCTTGACACAAATAAACACGTTTGACAAATCAAAATTATTTTTCTAGGTCAATTCCATCAAGAAAACTCTAAAAATAACAACATATTACAAAACATTAAAATTAGAAGTAGAAGTTTATATTACATTAAATTCGCAGCCACAAAGCAAATTTGGTTTCTCACACTCTAAATGTTTTTTTTGAGGATCCGACCTTCAAAATCCAAGACTCATATGTTTCGAAACGAATATAAAAAAATCATCCTCATCCATTTGTTAATAAAGGCGTAATCATGATTCTAAGATTAATGGTTAGGAGAAAGCTAGCTGGTTTTTACTCGTTTCTTTTTCTCTTATTTTTTTAGTCATAGAAACTTGCAAACAAAATTTAATAAAATTAAAGTGAGAAAAGAATAGAAATGAAATAACTTGAAAGTCCAGATTTTTGTTTTTAGTTAATTAATATTATAATCTAAAAATATTTTTTCTACGATTTTAGTTAATATTAAAAGAAAATAAATTTTTGGTCAAATGATTAATTTAATAAAATTAAGTGATATAAATTGCAAGGAGAATTTTTATGAGACAATAAAAAGAAGAAAAAAAAGTTTCCAAAAAACATTTTGTTTTACTAACATGGATGAAACAACCAGGATTGGGTAACACCAATTATACTACCTCCTAGCTTTATTGTTCTTTGACCCAAGATAAAACAACAACCCAAATATTTTTTATAAATTTAATTTGTAAACTAATTTAATTGATAATTTTATATTTAAATAAATAAAGAAAGACATTATTTTTTACAGTAGATAACATCAAAATGATAATTAACACAAACAAAATCAAACCAATAAATTTTACAATTTTCTAAATTAACTAATTAAGTAAAATAGACAACAAGCCATAATACAATATAATAATCCAAGATCTAGTCATCAAATAATTTCTAGCCAAAAAAATTATATAAAATAATAATTTTAATTATTTAAATAAAAAGAATATTTTTTTCAATAATCAATGAACTTAATTACTAATAAATACTTATAACATATATAAATATTTTTTAGTGTTACATTAAGATGACCTATTTAGTTTT
>JBBPBT010001310.1:3364340-3381761 GCA_037974875.1 Cicer bijugum | reverse complement strand
AATTAATTCAATACAAAAACGAAATTTCAAAATTTTAATAGCGATGTACCAAAGGTACAAATAAAATAAGATCACAATATATAAAGTGGTTTACTCGCTTAAAAAAACCACATAAGTAGAATTACGTGGTTTAGTCAAAAAGAGACGACATAAATAAATAATAAGATTTATCAACAAAATTAATACAAAGTAGATGTTCAAAGAAGTTAATAAAAATAGAAAATTGAATTTTGTATAAAATATATTAAAGTAAAATATATATTATCTTAATAGTTTTTCTACTAGATATATTGTTTTAATCTTAAATATTATTAAAGGGGTTCGTAAACCTTTAGAAAACTTTAAAGTTGACTTCTTTTTTTAGATGATTAAAAATGTTGGTTGTTTGTCTATAAAGCCTTGATTTTAATTTTAGAATGATATATCACTGAGTAAAGCAACAACAATAAATCATATTGCTATTGATATTGAAGCTATTTGAAATGGCAAAGTTTTCCTTCATTCTATTCATCGTCTTTGCCGTTATTTTTTCTGGTATACAATTTTTGTTTTAAATTCTTTGCACCTTTGTGTGTTGACAGTTTTTTCATTATGTTAAATTGACAAGATTTTGTTTCTTCTAATAATATGGTTTTATTTTAACTGCTACAGTTATGACTAGTGGTGCAAATGGACAACAAAAAAGATGTGTTGAAGTTATCTCTAAAAATTCATGTTTACTCGAAACTTGCAGAAAGACATGCTATTTAAAATATCCGAATAAAAATGGTTTTAGACAGTGTGTTAGTGCAAACCCTTTTACACCATATAGTTGCATTTGCGATTATGATTGTCAAGCCTAGAACAAAAATATGAAAGTTTCTCTATATTTAATGTAAAAGCCTATCAAAATATAGTTAATAAATTTCACATATTTACAATTTATGTTTAAAAAGTGAATTAAGCACTTTGGTATCCTTTATTGCAATTAAAACCAAAACTTGAGAGCATTTTTATTTTATTTTAGAAAAGATGATAAATTATACCATAATTAACTTACACTATCGTTAGGTCCTAGGTTTAAACTCGGGATAAGACGTGTAACCTAATAATATCGGCATTTGCCAGTTGAACTTGGGCTTAAAGGCAAAACTTGAGAGATTTATTATAGTGTAATTTTAGATAAATACTTCAATTATAATATTGGTACATTCTTTTAAAATGTGAGAGAAAGACAATGACTAAAAAAAACAATTAACAAGCACATACACTATAGATAACCATAACCATGTATCTAGAAAATGATAGTAATTCATATATTTATAAATTTAAGAGGCAATCATTTAACTTTTCAGAAGTACAATTATTGAAATGTCATTGTAACCACAAGATACAGAGTTTGCAAAAAATCCACTGTTTTACTAAAATTTAAAATAAATTTCAACTTCAACAAACATAACTATAGAATCTATTCCTTTGATGTCTGAATTCAAGCCTCAAGCCATCCTATATGCTGCAAGTTGTTAGATACATTGAGGACCAGATTCATCCTCAAAGTATATTAAATGATTTTATGCTTGTGGTGAAACTTGAAAGTGAAAATGAGCCAAGGTTTGATCATAAGGTAAACTTTTATCTAAGGAAGTCTGATTGTAGAAGTATGGATAAAGGAAATCTGGATTATGGAAGTTCATATTAGAGGAAGTCTAACTAGATGAAGTATAGTTGGAGGGAGTTTGTGTCAGATATAATCTGATTAGATAAATTCAACATTAGGGTAAATTTAGATCAAATGTAATCTGTTCAGAGGAATTTAATTTCATTGGAAATCTAATAAAAGGAATTCTGATTAGAGGAAGTCTAGATTTGATTAGAGAGATAATGGAAGAAATTTCCCACTTTGACCCTTGGGCAATACTTATTTATGGCCTCTATCCCTTCCTATTGTGATTAAAATTTCTTTGTCTTAAATTAATCATGTTAGTATTTGAAAACTCTTATTTTTCTAAGTGTTTAAATAAATGCGTTATGACGCAACCAAAATTATATATTTCATACTATCCAATCAACGATCTAACTATAATTCGTATGGGGAAATGCGGTTACCTTTAATGCTTTATTTCTTAACAATAAAATCTCAATCCAGGTACATCGGTCATAGCTCCAATAAATCCATACCGTCACAAAATGATTTACCACTCATTCTTTGTTTCAAACAAACGAGTCCTACTCTTAAAAAACAATGAATGCCAAACAAGATATAAAATGTAAAATATCTTAAATAGCAACACAGTTCCACAAATTAACTAAGTATTCAATAAATTTTTCTAATTTTTAAAATTCATGTAAATTGATTATTTAAAAAGTCAAAACCCAAAATTATAAAAATTAAGTGATCACACGCATTATAAAGAGCTCATGACAGCGTCTATTATTGTTCCATAAAAATTACCGTTTAACCCATTTCCAAAAATGTTTTAAAATCAGTTAATAATAAGTAATTAAAAGTAAAAATACCAATACTTAGATTATAAAATAAAACTATGACCTCATAAAATCAAAATTCCATAGTTCAACTTTTTATAAAAAATAATATATTATTGTTAATTAAAATGGAAAAAAAATAATTCTCTCATATTCCTAGCTTTAGAAATTGTTTTGAAATAAACTACATTTCATAAAAAAATTCTTTCCAAAATCCTAACACTTAGATAATCATTTCTAACCATTTTGAAGTCATAAAATCAATTTTTCCGAATAGCATATTTTTGAAAAAAATTTCTTTACAAATCCTAAAATCCCCAAAAATTGTTTTTCAAGCTAAATTAAATAATATTCCAAAAATTCACTACACAACTTGATCAAGACAAACATGTTAGAAATATGGCTATTTGTTAGACATATGTTCTCTCGTTTTTGAAGTTCTTGACAATCATACACTTGTAAAAATAAACCTAACAGTGTGAATTGAGAAAATTTCAGGAAAAATCCGTTCAATCCTACAAGCTTGAAACATTGCTTGGAACTCAAGAAATCAACAAAACCTTGAAGATCTACAAGCAAATCGATTCGCAAAATCGATTCTGTAAAAGGGTTGAAAGTTTTTACACTGTCTGGAATTACTCAATCGATGGGCACAATCGATTTGCACAACTTTATGAAAGTTCAAACTTACCATCAATCGAAGTGGTAAATCGATTGATACACTTATCAGAAAATAAATTGTGCAAGTCAGAGAGCCAGTTTGCCACAAATTGATTTGGCATATCGATTGTTTAATTCACTGAGACTAAACTGATAGTTTACATCGATTGGACAAATCGACTTGAAATCCTTTTAAAAATGAAAATGTGCAAGTCAGTAGCTCACCTTGCAAACTAGTCGATTTGGCACATCGATTATTCAATCATTATCTTATGTTATATTTTTGTTTACATCGATTGACCAAATCGAATGTGAATGTTCCAGAACCAAACCAATGAAAATCAATCGATTAGGCAAATCGACTTACCAAAAATATATTTCAAAAGAACTTGGTCTGGAACATCCATAGTCGATTAGCTCAATCTACTCACTTACTTCTGTTATATTGAAGTTGGCATCAATCGACTTGGTAAATCGATTGCTTAAACCAACTTGTTGTAATGAGCGTCAGACTTAATTTTTCAATCGGTTAGGCACATCGATTGGTGAAAATCACTGTGTCTCTGGAACCAGTGAAATCGATTGACTAAATCGATTTGCACAAAAAGTTTTAGAAACAAAGACGACTGTAATGGCTGAATCGATTACATACATCGACTGTTTTGATCTCGTTGTTTGAACAAAACATCCCAAGTCGATTATGCACATCGATTCAAACATTCACTGATTCATAGTCTGGAGAACTCATTTAAAAGAATCGATTAGTTAAATCGATTATGTTGTGCAGTTTCAAGATTCAAGAAAAACAAGATTCTCAAAATCGATTGCATAAATCGATTAGAGTACTTTATAACTTTAATGAATGGATTGGCTAAATCGATTCATATGTTGTTTTTCCTGAAACTATATAAACTGCTTTGGTATTCTTATTCAAGGAGAACCAATAAGGAATAACAGATTCATTGAACAATACACTAACTTGTGATAATTCATTTTCAGAGCTACAACACGTGATATAACTCTTTCTCAACTATTATCAATTGCAAATCCTTTTTCAATCATGGACAATCAACTTGTGATCATTGAAGATTGGAAAAGACAGATTTGAGAAAGATTACTTTTGGAAGAAGCAAGATCAAGATCTTTGTATATTTGATTTGCTTCATAGTTTGTGATACTCTTTTGTAACAAATTTCTTTGCGAAAATCCAGCTGCGACTGGTGGCGTTCTTCGGGGTTGAGGGCTGTCAACAAGAAGACGCTTGACTGAATTCTTGGTCAAGTTTATGGGACTTAAACTTGGGAATTCAGGGAAGGGGAGATAGAACGAGTAGAATAGTTTAAGATTGGTGCGAGGCACTGTGTGAAAATCTGTAAACTGATTCTAAGAAGGTTCTATTGGAAAGGCTAAGATCTTGTTCGATCTTAGGACTGGATGTAGGCTGTCAAGGGACAGTTGAACCAGGATAAAATTCGGTGCATTCTTTCCTATCCCTCCTCTTTAAATTTCAGCATTGTTTAATTGTTTGTTTTGCATGCTCCTTAAATAAATCCTGTATGCGATCTTAAGTTTCCGCTGTGCTTGTGAATTGTATGATTGGTGCATAATTAGAATAGGGAATTTTGTTTAACTAGTTGGAGTTGATCTTAACTCTCTTGTGATTAATCAAAAAGAAGTCATAGTTTTCCAACAATTGGCATCTGAGCCTGACTTTTTCTTGAGAAAAACTCATAAAAAGAAAATGACTTCTTTGGATTTTCTAGGAGAAGGAGCCTCTCTAACCAGACCCCCTGCCTTTAATGGTACAGCATACATGTACTGGAAAGAAAGAATGCTTATCTTTCTGGAAGCATGTGGGCTGGACATTTTAGATGCAGTGGAAAATGGTCCTTACATTCCTAAAATTGCAGGTATTGATGGATCATCATGCATTATCAAACCAAGAGCTGACTGGTCTGATGATGACAAAAAGAAAGTAGGTTACAATGCTAAAGCGAAGAATATCATAACATCAGCTTTAAGTGCAGAAGAATTTTTCAGAGTGTCAAACTGCAAGACTGCAAAGGAAATGTGGGACACTTTGCAAGAAACACATGAAGGTACTACAGATGTCAAACGAGCAAGAACAAATACACTTATGCACGAATATGAACTTTTCTGCATGAAGAAAGATGAATCTATAAATGATCTGCAAACCAGATTCACCCACATTATCAACAATCTACATGCCCTAGGAAAAATTGTGGATAATGAACAGCAGATAGGAAAAGTCATGAGGTGTTTGTCAAGAGAATGGCAACCCAAAATAACTGCCATTGCTGAGTCTAAAGACCTTGCCAATATGACAATAGCTACATTGTTTGGAAAACTGAGGGAACATGAAATGGAACTACATAGACTCAGTGAAGCTGAACTAGGTGACAGAAAACGAAAAGGGTTGTCATTGAAGGCTCAAACAAGTCAGTCCAAATCTGAACATGAGAGCAGCTCAGATGAATCTAGCAGTGAAGATGATGAGGAACCTGAACTTGGACTACTTGTCAAAAAGTTTAAGAAATTTCTAAAAAGAAAAGACAGTAAATTCAGAAAACAATCCAGCTCAAAGAACAATGACAGTAAAACAATCACATGCTATGAGTGTGGAAAAACTGGTCATATCAAGGCTGATTGTTACAAGCTGCAGAACAAGAACAGAAATTCCAAAACTAAAGGCAAGGAATCAGTCCGGAAAAACAGAAAAGCATATGTTGCATGGAATGATAATGAAGAATCCTCTACATCTTCAGAAACTGAAGAAGCTAATCTGTGTCTCATGGCTAATACGGATTCGGAATCAGAAAGCGAGGTAAATTCCCAATATAATCCTTCTTTTGATGAACTGCAAGATGCATTTAATGAATTGCATGATGAATATGTTAAATCTGTTAAGCAATTAATTAATACCAAGAAAATGCTTGAACAACAATGCATGTTGCATGATCAAATGAAAACTGATTATAGGAATATTGAGGACTTGTGTGAACAATTGAAAAAGGACTCGCATGAAAAAACTGCCAAATGCATTGAACTTGAGAATTCTGTTGCATTATTAAAGTCAGATTTATTGAAACTTTCAAGTAGCAAAGATAAACTGAATAATATTCTTAGCAACCAGAGAAGTATCAACATAAAATCTGGACTTGGATATAACAAGAATATGCATGCTAATCATAATAAAAATAAACATGGCTTAGGATATGGAAATGTTAATCATAACCAAAAATTTGTAAAACATAGCCACATGCATAATGCTTTTGTCAAACCAAAATAGTATGTCTCCTCTACTGTCACTTGTCACTTTTGTTGTAGAAAATGACATTTTGTCTACAACTGCAAATTAAAAAGACTTGCAAATAGAGGATACAAACAGATTTGGAGAATTAAGACAAAAGATGGTAAAACTGACCCCCCAGGACCCAATGTGAATTGGGGACCTAAATACATTTTCTAATTATATTGCAGGTATGCTTGAGATCCACTAAAACCAATGGTATCTTGATAGTGGATGCTCAAAGCACATGACAGGGGACAAGTCAATGTTTCTGTCCCTGAATTTAAAAGAAGATGGATTTGTAAAATATGGAGATAACAATAAAGGCAAGATATGCGGTGAAGGTAACATCGGAAACGAATCAACTGTCATTATTAAAAATGTCTTATATGTGGAAGGGCTGAAACATAATCTTCTAAGTATAAGTCAGCAATGTGACAATGGATTTCAAGTAAGCTTTTCACCACTTTCTTGCATAATTGAGAACAAGCATGATAAAAGCATGAAATTAGTAGGTGATAGAATTAATAACATTTACATGCTGGACTTGAATACTATGCCTGCTGATTCTACATGTTGCTTACTATCTAATGCTGATGAAACATGGTTATGGCACAAACACATTGCACACATTCATGTAGACCATTTAAATAGACTTGTTAGCAAGCAGCTGGTCATAGGCCTTCCCAATAGAAAGTTTTCTAAAGATAGGTTGTGTGATTCTTGTGTGAAGAGTAAGCTTGTCAAGTCTACTTTTCCCCCAGTTGATATGGTCAAAACCAATAGGGTTTTGCAACTTATCCACATGGATTTGTTTGGACCATCTCAGATTAGAAGCTTTGGTGGCAACCTGTATGGATTTGTGTTAATTGATGACTATTCTAGATTTACTTGGACTTATTTTCTAACTCATAAAAGTGACACATTTTCTGTTTTAAAAAAGTTTGCAAACTTGGTTCAAAATGAAACAAGTCAGAAAATTATTTCTATCAAAAGTGATCATGGAGGTGAATTCCAAAATGATTCCTTTGACAAGTTTTGTGAAGAAAATGGCATTCAACATATGTATTCTGCCCCTAGAACACCACAGCAAAATGGTGTTGTAGAGAGGAAGAATAGGTCCCTAGAGGAGTTGGCTAGGACCATGTTGAAAGATTCAAATACTCCCAAGTATTTCTGGGCTGATGCAATTAACACTGCCACACATGTTGTCAACAGAGTTTTGATTAGGCCAATACTTAAGAAAACTCCTTATGAGTTGTTCAAGGGTAGAAAGCCTAATATTGCTTACTTTAGAGTGTTTGGTTGCAAGTGCTTTGTCTTGAATAATGGTAAAGAACACCTAGGCAAGTTTGATCCCAAGGCAGATGAGGGTATCTTTCTAGGTTATTCCCAAACTAGCAAAGCCTATAGAATCTATAACAAGAGAACAAAAACAATAGAAGAAACTGTTCATGTGAAATTTGATGAAACTTATAAAGAAAACTTGAACAATACTCCTTCTATTGTTAATGCTCCCTTAGATGAAGATATAGATTCTAACCCTTTAGAACCCAATGAACCTGTACCTCCAGAAACAGTGAGTGTGTTGAACCTATTAGAATAGAAGAGTTACCTAAGGAGTGGAAGTTCAATAGAAACCATCCCATAGATAACATCATAGGTGACATCTCCAAAGGGGTAGCTACTAGAAGGAACCTTGGACAATTTTGTAACCTAGCAGCCTTTGTATCTCAGATTGAGCCTAAGACCATTAAGGAAGCCTTGCTAGATAGTTAGTGGATACTTGCTATGCAAGAGGAGTTGAACCAGTTTGAGAGAAACCAAGTGTGGCAGCTAGTACCTAAACCTGAGAATAAGCACATCATAGGAACTAGGTGGGTTTTTAGAAACAAACTAGATGAGAATGGTGTGATCACAAGGAACAAAGCTAGGCTAGTAGCCAAGGGTTATAGTCAGGAAGAAGGGATAGACTTCGACGAAACCTACGCCCCTGTAGCTAGGTTAGAGGCTATTAGGATTCTTTTGGCTTATGCTAGTATTATGGACTTTAAGCTATTTCAAATGGACGTTAAAAGTGCTTTTTTGAATGGTGAAATCCATGAGGAGGTATATGTTAGTCAAACACCTGGATTTGAGAATCCAGATTTTCCTAACCATGTATTTAAACTAACAAAAGCCCTCTATGGATTGAAACAAGCTCCTAGAGCTTGGTATGAAAAACTGAGCAACTTCCTCATTAATCAAAATTTTTTAAGAGGCAAAGTTGACAAAACTCTTTTCATTCAAACTATTGGCAAAGATATCTTGCTGGTCCAAGTTTATGTGGATGACATAATCTTTGGATCAACAAATGACCAATTGTGTAAAAATTTTGAAAAGATGATGAAAGGTCAATTTGAAATGTCTATGATGGGCGAACTGTCATACTTTTTGGGATTTCAAGTTAATCAATCTAAACAAGGTATCTTTATTAGCCAAACAAAGTATTGTAATGACTTAATAAAGAAATTTTCATTTGATAGCTTCAAGCCCATAGATACTCCTATGAGTCAAGGAAACCTTTTAGATAAAGATGACCTAGGCAATCCAGTGGATGTTTCAAGGTATAGAGGCATGATAGGATCATTGTTATATCTCACAGCAAGCAGGCCTGACATTATGTTCAGCGTTTGCAGGTGTGCGAGGTATCAATCTAATCCTAAAGAGTCTCACCTTAGTGCGATTAAGAGGATTTTCCGGTATTTAGTTGGGACTAGGAACCTTGGATTGTGGTATCCAACGGGATCAACTTGTTCTTTGGTAGGTTACTCGGATTCAGACTTTGCAGGTTGCAAATTAGATAGAAAAAGTACCTCTGGTACTTGTCATTTGCTAGGTAATTCACTTGTATCTTGGTTCAGCAAGAAACAAACCAGTATTGCCTTGTCAACAGCTGAAGCTGAATACATTGCAGCTGGTAGTTGCTGTGCTCAGATCATGTGGATGAAGCAGCATTTGTTAGATTTCGGCGTGGACTTAGGAACTGTTCCCATCTTGTGCGACAACACAAGTGCGATCAGCATCACTAAGAATCCAGTTATGCATTCCAGGACCAAGCACATTGAGATTCGTCATCACTTCATCCGAGATCAGTTTCAAAGTGGCAACATCAAGTTAGAGTATGTCAACACAACTTAGCAGTTAGCAGACATATTCACAAAAGCCTTGCCCAAGGAAAGCTTCCATCACATAAGGATGAAACTAGGCATAATAGATCCTAATCAGATCTGAGTTATGTGTCTAATCGACTGGAACAATCGATTATCCTGTGGTTACACAGGAAAATGTGTTTACAAAATCGATTGCACTAGTCGACTTGACCCATAATATGTCTATTTTTCTTAAGTTTATGACTCGAAGTCGATTTGGAAAAGCGATTGTGTTATGTATGGTTGAAATCTTCATTTAAAATAATCGATTTGGACAATCGATGCTCTTGCAACTCAGTCTCTGGACTGATAGGAAAGATTTCTGAACAAGCTCGAAATCGATTTGGGAAATCGATTGTCAGAATTGGTTTGAGTTTCTTTTTTTTAAAAAAAAAGAATCGATTTGGGTAATCGATGCTGTGAAAAGAGAGCTTCTGGTATGATTTGTAAGTTTTCTAAGCTAGCTCGAAATCGACGTGGGTAATCGATTTGTGTTCAACCTGATCAGTTCTTCACTCAAAGGAATCGATGTGGGAAATCGATGCTGAGATGAAGTTCTACCTGAATTGTCATTTGAAGCTTCTGTACTGATACGAAATCGATTCGGGAAATCGATTAAGTAATTATGAACATCGATTTGGGTAATCGACTGACATTATTACCGTTACAGAGTTTCTTTTTTACTAGCCGTTACGGGTCTTTTGATCTTCCCCAGCAACGGTAACTAAGTCGATTGGGGAAATCGATTTACATACCCAACTGTATAAAATGAATAGTTTCAATCGAACCACAACATCGATTCACACTCTTTTCAGCTCTCAAACCTCTGCAATCCCAGTTTTCTCCTCTTGTTCTGACCTTCTTAACCTTACCCTTTTCCCTCTCTACTTCAGATTATTCTCAAAAATCTAACAATGGCAAGAGTCAAGCGTACATCATCTTCTACACCCTCCACTTCATCTTCTTCAGGTACACCATCACCACCACCAACTCTTTCAAAACGGGTTTCCATTCCAACACACAAGATTTCAGCTCAAGACAAAGGCAAAAGTATTGCTGTAGACCAAGGGAAATCAAAGAAAAGGAAGGACCCTCCAACTGAAAAATTGCTGGCTGATGCGATGAAGGAGGTAATCCAGAAGAAAAAGAAGAAGAAGAAGGTTACTTCTTCAACTCCACAGAAGAAATCTACACCACAGAATAAAGGAACACCTACACCAAAGGCCACTCAAAGCAAGTCAACTGAGGAATTCAAGCTTCCTCAAGCGTTCGTCAAGCGCAAGATTCATGAAGCAAGAGTTCTGGACTTCCAGTACTTCGACAGTGATGGTTTTACCTTTCAAAACCATCTCAGATTTCATGGTTTGGAAGATTTTCTATCCTGTTCTCTCGATGCTTATCCAAACCTAATCCGGGCATTTTACTCCACTTTCAAAATGATGGATTCTGGTTTCAAAGCAACGGTGAAAGGCAAGAAAATTTCCATGACATACGAGGAGTTCTCGAACCTGTCGGGACTTCAGTACCATGGAAACTTTGTCGATGGCAGCACCGAAGCTGACGCTGCTGATGACAGCTGGGAAGAGACTCTGGAGAGACAACAAGTCGTGCAGGACCTGATGGTTGAAGGCTTTGTGGAATCCGTTTCACTTCCTATCGGCCAGATGAAGGTTCAGCAACGTATGCTGATGTATGTTCTCACCCGGATGCTCGTCCCACGCTCCGGAAATCATGCAGTTGTCCAGAGGTTGGACATAGTGTTGCTGTGGGGTCTATGCAAGGAACTCAAGATGAGTTGGGCATGGATTGTGCTTCGTCACATGCAGGAAGCAACACAAGGCAAGCTGGTGCTTCCTTATCCACAGCTAATCACTAAGATTCTCACCCACTTCAAGGTCTCTCTAAAGGGTGAAGATGTGTCCAAAACCATTCTGACATTTGGTGAATCCATTGTGAACCAAATGCAGCTACGTAAGCTGAATGGAACTTGGAGTAGACCTCAAGCTACTGCTGAACCAACCCAGCCAAGTGTTGAACCACCTGCTGCTGAGTCTGTTTCAGTTGGGTATGAGGTCCTCTCTAAACTCCTTGAGTTTATGGCAGCTCAGGTGAATCACAACTCCAAGATGGAGGAGCTGAATGTAAGGATGAATGCTGCAATTCAGGAGATCCAAGCCAACCAGAATCAGATGGCACAGGACATAGCGGCAATTCAGGAACATCTGGGCATTAAGTTGTCCTTCAGTGATGTTGCTGAAATCGGACGGCAAGCTGCTGAAGAAGCTACTCCTACTCATGTAGAGGTTGCTGTGACTCATGTTGAGGAGACACCTGCTGAGGGTAATACAGCGGTCTCAACCTCATCCCCTGCTAATAATGAGGATCAGCCAATCATAGATGTTTAGGACCTTAGTTTCTTTCTAGTGTTTGTGTATCTATGTTGCTTTTCTGTGTAATTTTGTTTTTCTGTTGGTTGTACTCTGTTGATTAAATGAATATAACTGTTTTTGAGGTCAATTGCTTGTGTTAATCGCTGCATTGCATTTCATTTCATCTCATATTCATGACTTCAAATGCGTGCCATACTATGTTTTTAATTCTGATTATTGCACTGATATAAATTTTTTTGTTATAATCATAATTAATATAGTGCACTTGTTACTAATCCTTTCAAGTTTTTCAGAAATTCTTTTGCTACCATCTCAGGGGGAGCAAAATTGTTTTTTTTTCCTTTTTGACTTATTTAACAAAAGGGGGAGAAAGAAGTTTTTACAACTTGGAAATTTTTTTATAACTTGGTAGACATATTCAGGGGGAGCTTTACAATTGGTTTATTTCAGTATATTCCCTTGAAATGTTTCTCAAAGTTTATAAAAATTGCATGTTTGTCAATTAAATCAAAAAGGGGGAGATTGTTAGAAATATGGCTATTTGTTAGACATATGTTCTCTCGTTTTTGAAGTTCTTGACAAACATACACTTGTAAAAATAAACCTAACAGTGTGAATTGAGAAAATTTCAGGAAAAATCCGTTCAATCCTACAAGCTTGAAACATTGCTTGGAACTCAAGAAATCAACAAAACCTTGAAGATCTACAAGCAAATCGATTCGTAAAATCGATTCTGTAAAAGGGTTGAAAGTTTTTACACTGTCTGGAATTACTCAATCGATGGGCACAATCGATTTGCACAACTTTATGAAAGTTCAAACTTACCATCAATCGAAGTGGTAAATCGATTGATACACTTATCAGAAAATAAATTGTGCAAGTCAGAGAGCCAGTTTGCCACAAATCGATTTGGCATATCGATTGTTTAATTCACTGAGACTAAACTAATAGTTTACATCGATTGGACAAATCGACTTGAAATCCTTTTAAAAATGAAAATGTGCAAGTCAGTAGCTCACCTTGCAAACTAGTCGATTTGGCACATCGATTATTCAATCATTATCTTATGTTATATTTTTGTTTACATCGATTGACCAAATCGAATGTGAATGTTCCAGAACCAAACCAATGAAAATCAATCGATTAGGCAAATCGACTTACCAAAAATATATTTCAAAAGAACTTGGTCTGGAACATCCATAATCGATTAGCTCAATCTACTCACTTACTTCTGTTATATTGAAGTTGGCATCAATCGACTTGGTAAATCGATTGCTTAAACCAACTTGTTGTAATGAGCTTTAGACTTAATTTTTCAATCGGTTAGGCACATCGATTGGTGAAAATCACTGTGTCTCTGGAACCAGTGAAATCGATTGACTAAATCGATTTGCACAAAAAGTTTTAGAAATAGAGACGACTGTAATGGCTGAATCGATTACATACATCGACTGTTTTGATCTCGTTGTTTGAACAAAACATCCCAAGTCGATTATGCACATCGATTCAAACATTCACTGATTCATAGTCTGGAGAACTCATTTAAAAGAATCGATTAGTTAAATCGATTATGTTGTGCAGTTTCAAGATTCAAGAAAAACAAGATTCTCAAAATCGATTGCATAAATCGATTAGAGTACTTTATAACTTTAATGAATGGATTGGCTAAATCGATTCATATGTTGTTTTTCCTGAAACTATATAAACTGCTTTGGTATTCTTATTCAAGGAGAACCAATAAGGAATAACAGATTCATTGAACAATACACTAACTTGTGATAATTCATTTTCAGAGCTACAACACGTGATATAACTCTTTCTCAACTATTATCAATTGGAAATCCTTTTTCAATCATGGACAATCAACTTGTGATCATTGAAGATTGGAAAAGACAGATTTGAGAAAGATTACTTTTGGAAGAAGCAAGATCAAGATCTTTGTATATTTGATTTGCTTCATAGTTTGTGATACTCTTTTGTAACAAATTTCTTTGCGAAAATCCAGCTGCGACTGGTGGCGTTCTTCGGGGTTGAGGGCTGTCAACAAGAAGACGCTTGACTGAATTCTTGGTCAAGTTTATGGGACTTAAACTTGGGAATTCAGGGAAGGGGAGATAGAACGAGTAGAATAGTTTAAGATTGGTGCGAGGCACTGTGTGAAAATCTGTAAACTGATTCTAAGAAGGTTCTATTGGAAAGGCTAAGATCTTGTTCGATCTTAGGACTGGATGTAGGCTGTCAAGGGACAGTTGAACCAGGATAAAATTCGGTGCATTCTTTCCTATCCCTCCTCTTTAAATTTCAGCATTGTTTAATTGTTTGTTTTGCATGCTCCTTAAATAAATCCTGTATGTGATCTTAAGTTTCCGCTGTGCTTGTGAATTGTATGATTGGTGCATAATTAGAATAGGGAATTTTGTTTAACTAGTTGGAGTTGATCTTAATTCTCTTGTGATTAATCAAAAAGAAGTCATAGTTTTCCAACAAAACACTTTTCTAAACACTTTAGCATATAACAAAAGATTAGTTTCTTCAATTTTGAAAACAATCAAACAACCATAGAAATATTTTATTTATTTATTAAAATATAATAATGATTTCCCAACCATAAAACATATCAAAATTTACTTTTAACCGATAAACTTTTTATAAAACTAACTTCAATCATTAAAATCATCATAAAACCATTTGTAATCAATTGAATCATAATAATATACATTTTCAATTAAAATATGATCTAGACATTAAAGAAACATTTTTTCATTGCCCAAAAATGGATTCTTGACACAAATAAACACGTTTGACAAATCAAAATTATTTTTCTAGGTCAATTCCATCAAGAAAACTCTAAAAATAACAACATATTACAAAACATTAAAATTAGAAGTAGAAGTTTATATTACATTAAATTCGCAGCCACAAAGCAAATTTTGTTGGAAAACTATGACTTCTTTTTGATTAAGAACAAGAGAATTAAGATCAACTCCAACTAGTTAGACATAATTCCCATATCAATCATGCACCATTCATACAATTCACACACACAGCGGAAACTTAAAATCACATACAAGATTATTCAAGGAGCATACAAGAATAAGCAATTAAACAATGCTGAATATTAAAGAGAAGGGATAGGAAAGATTGCACCAAGATTTATCCTGGTTCAGCTGTTGATCCAACGACCTACATCCAGTCCCGAAATCATAATCATGATTCCAGCCTTTTTCACTATAGAATGAATTCGAGTACTTTTACAGATTTTCCAATCTTCTACACGACCTATCAATCTAACTCCCTTCACTTCTATCTTGTCACCCCTTTGATCCTTGTAGTTTATCCCCAAACTCACCCAAGATCAAAGTAGACTTCCTCTTGATGATGCCACACCAACAAGGATAGCCACCAGTTTCTAAACTAGATTTGTTACAGCACCAATTACAACGAATTGTCTTTTACACGAACAAAGAATAGTAGTATCAAGAAATGTGTTCAATCACTCTAGCATCACACAAAAGATTTGATTTGCCAATGAATATTTTTGTGTGTTAGGAAACTTTTCTTTCAAAGTATTTTCAGAGATATGCAAGATTGAGAGCAAGAGATTCTGAAAAGATGTGAAAAGTTTTTATGCAAGAGTTATACAAGTTGTTCCAAAAGTTCTTTTTAAAATGATTTGAAGCATATTATATATATTCAAGGAAAACACCAGGACAATCGATTGCCCAATCGAGTTTGTAAGGATACAATCGATTGCTGCATCGAGTGTCGTATTTTCTGTGTTTCTGGAAACTTGAATTATATAAGCTTCACTTGATTGGTCAATCGATTGATTCAGTTTCTGAATCAGACCTGATGCTCTAATTTCCTTTCAATCGAGTGAGCAATCGAGTTGGCCAAAACTGGGTGCTCACTATGACTTGAAAAATAGCATCACTCGATTGGTCAATCGAGTGTCGTGATCAAAGTGATTCAGACTTGATGCTTTAATTTCCTTTCAATCGAGTGAGCAATCGAGTAGTTCAAAACTGGGTGCTCACTGTGACTTGAAATATAACATCAATCGATGTGTCAATCGAGTATCGTGGTCAAAGTGACTCAGATACTGCAAATAATCAAGTTGCCAATCGAGTGGACAATCGAGTGGTCAATCGAGTGATCTTGTTATAGACCTCAGTTGTTTATGACAGTTTATGTGCCATTCGATTGATGACTCATTCAATCGAGTTTTTCAGAGTTAAGTTTCATAACACATGAATGAATGACAAAAGTTTATTGGCAATGTCTTCTGTGAGACTCTAGTGATTTGTTTACTCAACTTGATACTTAGACACCTAATACCACTATACAAAAATTGCATCTTCCTCAAGTGCATCCTCCAACTATGGTTGATTCCTTGAGTTTCAAACTACTGTTCCAAGTGTGTGGTGTCTTCATGTATGCTTGAAATGTTTCTCAATTCAAAACATTAGATAAGGCAAATATTTCATGTGCACTATATGTTTGGGACTTAAATCAAAAACAAGATCAGGGAAGCTTATGGCTTACAAATTTGGTTTCTCACACTCTAAATGTTGTTTTGAGGATCCGACCTTCAAAATCCAAGACTCATATGTTTCGAACCGACTATAAAAAAATCATCCTCATCCATTTGTTAATAAAGGCGTAATCATGATTCTAAGATTAATGGTTAGGAGAAAGCTAGCTGGTTTTTACTCGTTTCTTTTTCTCTTATTTTTTTAGTCATAGAAACTTGCAAACAAAATTGAATAAAATTAAAGTGAGAAAAGAATAGAAATGAAATAACTTGAAAGTCCAGATTTTTGTTTTTAGTTAATTAATATTATAATCTAAAAATATTTTTTCTACGATTTTAGTTAATATTAAAAGAAAATAAATTTTTGGTCAAATGATTAATTTAATAAAATTAAGTGATATAAATTGCAAGGAGAATTTTTATGAGACAATAAAAAGAAAAAAAAAAGTTTCCAAAAAACATTTTGTTTTACTAACATGGATGAAACAACCAGGATTGGGTAACACCAATTATACTACCTCCTAGCTTTATTGTTCTTTGGCCCAAGATATAACAACAACCCAAATATTTTTTATAAATTTTAATTTGTAAACTAATTTAATTGATAATTTTATATTTAAATAAATAAAGAAAGACATTATTTTTTTACAGTAGATAACATCAAAATGATAATTAACACAAACAAAATCAAACCAATAAATTTTACAATTTTCTAAACTAACTAATTAAGTAAAATAGACAACAAGCCATAATACAATATAATAATCCAAGATCTAGTCATCAAATAATTTCTAGCCAAAAAAATTATATAAAATAATAATTTTAATTATTTAAAAAAAAAAGAATATTTTTTTCAATAATCAATGAACTTAA
>JBBPBT010001310.1:3345559-3363902 GCA_037974875.1 Cicer bijugum | reverse complement strand
CATGTTATGGCTTAGATATCTTTAGAGAAACGGAAAAATATATTAATTAATTCAATACAAAAACGAAATTTCAAAATTTTAATAGCGATGTACCAAAGGTACAAATAAAATAAAATCACAATATATAAAGTGGTTTACTCGCTTAAAAAAACCACTTAAGTAGAATTACATGGTTTAGTAAATAAGAGACGACATAAATAAATAATAAGATTTATCAACAAAATTAACACAAAGTAGATGTTCAAAAAAGTTAATAAAAATAAAAAATTGAATTTTGTATAAAATAAATTAAAGTAAAATATATATTATCTTAATAGTTTTTCTACTAGATATATTGTTTTAATCTTAAATATTATTAAAGGGGTTTGTAAACCTATAGAAAAATTTAAAGTTGACTTCTTTTTTTAGATGATTAAAAATGTTGGTTGTTTGCCCATAATGCCTTGGTTTACCACTAAATCCATACCATCACAAAATGATTTACCACTCATTCTTTGTTTCAAACAAACTAGTCCTACTTTTAAAAAACAATGAATGCCAAACAAGATATAAAATGTAAAATATCTTAAATAGCAACACAGTTCCACAAAATAACTAAGTATTCAATAAATTTTTCTAATTTTAAAAATTCATGTAAATTGATTATTTAAAAAGTCAAAACCCAAAAATATAAAAATTAAGTAATCACACACATAATAAAGAGCTCATGACAGCGTCTATTATTGTTCCATAAAAATTACCGTTTAACCCATTTCCAAAAATGCTTTAAAATCAGTTAATAATAAGTAATTAAAAGTAAAAATACCAATACTTAGATTATAAAATAAAACTATGACCTCATAAAATCAAAATTCCATTGTTCAACTTTTTATAAAAAATAAAATATTATTGTTGATTAAAATGGAAAATAAATAATTCTCTTATTTTCCTAGCTTTAGAAATTGTTTTGAAATAAACTACATTTCATAAAAAATTTCTTTCCAAAATCCTAACACTTAGATTATCAATTCTAACGATTTTGAAGTCATAAAATCAATTTTTCCGAATAGCATATTTTTGGAAAAAATACAAATCCTAAAATCACCAAAAATTGTTTTCAAGCTAAATTAAAAATTGTGATGAGGCGGTACTTAACCCCTAGGTACCAGGCTCGAATCCCACGGAAGGCAAAAACTCGTCAGGATTTCCAATTTGAGGAAAGGGGGGGGGGGCGAGAAGCTCGTTAAGTAACAATGTCGATATCGCGGGTGGGCCGGGGTGTTACAGAAAAAGGCAAATGTAACACTCCAATTTCCCATTATCTTATTTTAAATGTTATAATGAGACGATACTATTTTTTTTTATATGAGTATTAATATGTGCTCTAATTTCTTTAGGTGTGTCTGTGTGTTTGCTTTAGTAATCGATTTAAATTATTAATATTAATCATATTTAAATCACACAAAAATAATTAAAATAAAATAAATAAATATGTATATAGATATAAATAAAATAATCCCAGGAGTTAGCTCTAATAATAATAATAATAATAATAATAATAATAATTGTTATAACAACCTAAGCTATTATTATGTAATATATATATATATATAGCCATCCAACCCAGCCGAAATATGTAGCATCGCCTTCTAACTTCAGCAAATTAGGATTACAACTTCAGCCTTCTAACTTTAGCAAATTAGGATTGCAACTTCAACCTTCTAACTTCAGCAAATTAGGATTGCAACTTCAGCCTTTTAACTTCAGCAAATTAGGATTGCAACTTCAAATCACAGCTTTCAGCAAATTAGAAAATGCAATTTCAATTCCAAATCACAATTCCAATTTCAATTTCAAGCTCCAATTGCAATTCCGATTCCCAATTTCAACTCCAATCACAATTCTATTTTCAAATCCCAATTCCAATTTCAATACCAAATTACATAAGGTATGTTTCACTAATCATGATTTGGGTCTTTACTTTGGAATTGAAGAAGTCTTGCCTTTTTTTCTGTTAACAAAAGGATTATGCTATATAAGAATTGTTGTTATACAAACTTCAAAAAAAATAAGTTAGTAACTAAACCATTAGATGCAAATTAATTCTTTCACCTAAATGGGATAATCTATTTGATTATGTTATAAAAATTAAGTATAGTCAATAATAAGTAATAATTAATTATCACTTGCGTCCATGTGATATATATATAAATATATTTATAAATCATAACTATATTATATATATATATATATTATATAGACATAATATTAAGTTCTTTCTATCATACTTTGTTAAATAAAATTTGATTATAGTAATATGAGTGTTTAAAGATATTGAATATATTTTTGAATTATATTACAATGCAATAATGTATTATTAGATGAAGTATCAATGTATTATTAATAAATTAATTAATTACCTATCAGAGTAAGTAACTAATTTGTAATTGATTGTTGCGTTGATTTATTCTCACTCGTGGACTGTTAGAGACGGTGGTTGGCGAAGACGTGACACATTAAATCAGCGGATCGACTTCATTGGGAAAAATCTTCAGCTAAGGTAAGGGGTGAGATGAGGTTCGATTTTGTGAGTATAAAATAATGTGAGATGAACGGGAATATTGAAATTCCAAGATTTTCATTCGGGGCTTACTACGTACAGTTGAGCCCTATTGAGTAATAATATTTAATTAATAAAATGTGAATGGTAATAGTGAGGATTAAAATATAATTTAGCAACCAATAGAATTGTTGTGAAATTATTTATATCAAGATTGTATGCCGTCTGATTTTAAGAATATTATGTTGATTGTTACTATGTGAATGATGTTTACTGGAGTATTCTTGCTACTTTAATGAAATTGTGATATCACTTGAATATGCCACTATTTGACCTTTTATTGGTGATTGTGTTTCGTGAGTAGTGTAAACCAAATATTGTGATTTTATGGTGATTGACTGATAAAGATATATAATGATGAATATTGTGAAGTCAAATTAAAACTTATTGATGATCGAAAAAGTTTGAGATATGTGTTGTAGATTTTGGAGTTAAGATTATTTTGTCATCATATAGGGAGGGTCTGACCAACCAAGTGATTCGGGGAAGTACAACTAAATGAGCCTGATCGTGGAGGGCTACAGTCGAACTGTAAAGTAAGGCTGATAGACCTTGGGGGTACACCTAGTGTGGAATTCCTAAGTGGATTAGTGGGTTATTCCCTAAGGTCGGGAGCTACCGTGCAACACAAGAGTACCCCGACCGTCGCGTATAAGTGTCTCGGGTTGAGTTGAGGGGATCTATGATGACTTGGCCATTCATGAATTGTCCGTCCACTCTTGTAGTGGCATTGTATCAGGCCTCCTAACCAAGTACTTCAGAGTAGAATGGTTCCAAATGATGAAGTGTAGAGTATAGGACATGCATAGCATTTCATCCTTGTGATTATCTTATTGTGAATGAATGTGATAAACCGTTGATAATATACACTTGACTGTTTTTGAGGTTGTGATAATTTGATTGCTTGCGTGTTATCCTCGTGTATTTTATTCTGTTACACAATTTTGATACTCACCCCCTCGTTGTTTGTGTTTGGCGTTTGCAATGGACGCAGACGAGTTGTAAGTTGCAGGTGATGACTTGTACCATCGGAGAGGCGGAAGTCATCATGTCTTGGAGACCTTTATTATTATGCATTGTGTTGATGTTATTTTGAGTATTTTTATTTTGGGAATTCCCGCTCTGATAGTGACACCGGTTTGGGACTATATTTGCACTGAATTTAAAACATAAGTATGTGTACTTCAAAAAGGATTATATTGTTTGATATTATGATTTCGATGTCATTATGATTGATGGAAATTTTGGATTTATGGGACATGTTTATGATTATGTGATATCTTAATAAGAAAAAATTATTTGGGGTTTAGGGTGTCACAACTATAGAATCTATTCCCTTGATGTCTGAATTCGTGCCTCAAGCCATCCTATCTGCTGCAAGTTGTTAGATACATTGAGGACCTGATTCATCCTCAAATTATATTTAATGATTTTATGCTTGAGGTGAAACTTGAAAGTGAAAATGAGCCAAGGTTGGATCATAAGGTAAACTTTTATCTAAGGAAGTCTGATTGTAGAAGTATGTATAAAGGAAATCTGGATTATGGAAGTTCATATTAGAGGAAGTCCATGGCAGGAGTTACAGTGCAGGCTCTCCAAGCTTTGACTGAATCTCAAGCTACTGCACAAGCCTCTGTGCAAGCTGCTACTCAAGCTGCACAGGTTGCGGCTCAAGCTGTTGCTCAAGCTAATAGCTATAATGGTGGCCAAGGAAATGTGCAAATAAATGAATTCATGGTGATGAATCGATTCCACAAGGCTAACCCTCCATCGTTTGAAGGTCACTATAATCCTGATGGAGCTCAAAAGTGGTTGCAAGAAGTTGAGAAAATATTCAGAGGAGTGGCATGTTCCGAAGGTCAGAAAGTGCATCTTGGTACCTTTATGTTGTTGGAGGAAGCTGAACATTGGTGGGATAATACACGCCAACGTTTAGATAATGCAGGGACTGCAATTACTTGAGATATATTCAAGAACATGTTTCAAATTAAGTATTTCCCTGAAGATATCCGTAATAGAAAAGAGATGGAATTTGTTAAATTGGAACAGGGGAATATGTGGGTAGCGGAGTATGTTGCTATGTTCGAGGAATTATCTAGGTACTATCCACTCTATGTTGGAGAGGCAGGAGAAAAATCTAAGTGCATCAAGTTTGAAATGGGACTCAGACCAGAGATCAAGAAACAGGTTGGAATGGAAGAGATCTGTGACTTTCCTACCCTTGTGAATAAGAGTACGATTTATGATGAGGATAGTCGTGCTGAAAAGGCACATTACAGAAATACTAGTACCATGAAGGAAAAGAGACCTATGCAACACAATAGAGGAAAACTTTACCCTTTTCCTCCTAGTCAATCTGGAAGTCGTCAGAATAATCAACAATACAATTTTTCAGTTGGAAAAGGAGCTAGTAGTGGTAACAGAAAAGGAAATGGAAACGGTCATAGTGATGGTAGTGGTAGAGGAAACCCCAATGGACGAGGAGTTAGTAACGGAAATAGTAACAATAGGAGTCAAGTCTCGAGCAACAACCATGGTAATAATGGTGATCCAACTACTCCTATCCGATGTAACATGTGCGGTAAACAGGGTCACAGGGCATATGAATGTAGAGATGCTGAAATTAGTTGTTTTAATTGTCAACAACGAGGCCACATTAGCATCCCATGCCCCTACCCAAGGAAGACTTCACAACCTTGAAACCAGAGTTCCCAAGCCAGCCAACCTAAATCCAATGGAAGAGTCTTTGCCCTTAGTGGTGTAGGAGCGTCTGAGAAAGACAACTTGATCCAAGGTACATGTCTCATAAGTGATACTCCTTTATTTGTGCTATTTTATTGTGGTGCCACTCGTTCCTTTGTGTCTTTTGACTGTGTTAGACGTTTAGGACTACCTATATCTCGTTTACAGTATGATTTGATTGTGAATACCCCAACTAGTGATTCAATTGATACCTCTAGTGTTTGTCTTGACATTTCCATCCAAGTGTGTGGAAGGGACTTTTGAGTTGACTTAGTGTGTCTACCTTTGCGTCTAGTTGATGTGATTCTTGGTATGGATTGGCTATCTGCCAACCGTGTCCGCGTAGATTTTTTTTGTAAAACCATTCAATTCATGGAGTCAGAAGAGAGGGATAAGCCTAGCAATATATCCACCAACCAAGTGAAGGCACTCTTGAAGGAAGATGCCAAGTTATACATAATCCTTCCCTCATTGGAATTTGAAGAAAAAGTGGTAATCCGAGATATTCCTATTGTATGTGAATTCCCTGAAGTATTCCCTGAAGATGTCACTAGTTTACCACCAGAGCGTGAGATTGAATTTAGCATTGACCTTGTACCAAGTGCTGGACCCATATCCATGGCACCTTATAGGATGTCTCCCTTAGAACTGTCTGAGCTTAAGAAGCAATTGGAAGAGCTTTTAGATAAACAATTTATAAGACCTAGTATTTCACCATGGGGTGCACCTGTATTGTTGGTTAAGATGAAGGATGGCTCTATGAGGTAGTGTGTGGATTATCCCCAACTTAATAAAGTGACAATCAAGAATAAGTATCTCCTACCCAAGATAGATGACCTTATGGAGCAATTGAGAGGATCTTTTATGTTTAGTAAGATTGACTTGAGATCAGGTTATCATCAGATTCGTGTGAAGTCTTCTGATATCCCTAATACCGCCTTTAGAACCCGTTATGGCCATTATGAGTATTTGGTTATGCCTTTTGGTGTGACTAATGCACCAGTAGTGTTTATGGATTACATGAACCGGATCTTTTATCCTTACCTAGACTCATTTGTGGTTGTGTTTATAGATGACATCTTAGTGTACTCTAGACTAAGGAAGAGCATGGCGAACATTTAAGGACAGTTTTGCAAACCCTTAAGGAGAAACAATTAATTGCTACGTTGTCTAAGTGTGAATTTTGGTTAGAAGAAGTGAGTTTCCTAGGACATGTAATCTCAAAAGGTGGAATAGCTGTTGATCCTGCCAAGGTGGAGAGTGTATTAGAATGGAAACCACCTAAGTCAGTAACTGAGATTAGAAGTTTCCTAGGATTGGCAGGTTATTACCGTAGGTTCATAGAAGGATTCTCCAAGTTGGCCTTACCTTTAACTAAGTTGACCCGAAAAGGGGAATTGTTCGTGTGGGATACTCATTGTGAGAATAGTTTCCAAGAGCTTAAGAAACGATTAACCTCTGCACCGATCTTAGTACTACCTAACCTAAATGATCCCTTTGTAGTATATTGTGATGCGTGTGGTTCCGGATTAGGTGGAGTTGTTATGTAGGATGGGAAGGTGGTAGCATATGCTTCTAGGAAACTAAAGATTCATGAGAGGAACTACCTTACCCATGACCTAGAACTAGCAGCAGTTGTCTTTGTACTTAAGATGTGGAGACATTATTTATATGGATCTAGATTTGAGGTTTTTAGTGACCATAAGAGCCTTAAGTATTTTTTTAATCAGAAGGAGTTGAACATGGGACAACGTAGGTGGATGGAATATCTTAAAGATTTTGATTTTGAGCTTAACTATCACCCTAAAAAGGCCAATGTAGTAGCTGATGCCTTGAGTAGGAAGACTTTGATTGTGTCCGCCTTATTGGTTAAACATAGTGAATTGTTGGAATAGTTTAGAGACCATAGTTTAGTTGTGAAGTAACACCAGAAAGTATTAAATTGTGAATGTTGAAGGTAACTAGTGGACTATTGGAAGAGATTGAAAAGAATTAGAAGTTGGATTTATACCTTTTAGATAAGTTACAGTCAATTGACCATGGGAGAGAACCCGACTTTAAAATAGGTGTGGATTGAATTCTGAGATTTAAGGAGAGAATTTGTGTTCCCGATGTAGAGGAGTTAAGAAAGATGATCTTAGAGGAAGGACATAGGAGTTGTCTAAGTATTCACCCTGGAGCCACAAAGATGTATAAGGATCTCAAGAGGATATTTTGGTGGCCTAAAATGAAAAAGAACGTTGCTGAGTTTGTGTATGCTTGTTTGATCTTTCATAAATCTAAGGTAGAACACCAAAAACCTTCAGGCTTGATGCAACCTTTGAGTATTCCCGAATGGAAGTGGGATTGCATCTCTATGGACTTTGTTGTAGGCTTACCCCGAACTCCAAAAAGGTACAATAGTATTTGGGTTATTGTGGATAGACTAACTAAATTTGCTCACTTTATTCCGATAAACATAACTTATTCTATGGAAAGGTTAGTTGAAATATACATAAAGGAAATTGTGAAGTTGCATGGAATCCCCTCAAGTATATTCTCAAACAGAGACCTTAGGTTTACCTCTTAGTTTTGGCAAGGTTTACAAAGAGCTTTAGGTACGAACCTTAGGATGAGTTCAGCCTACCACCCACAAATAGATGGTCAGACTGAGCGAACTAATCAATCCCTAGAAGACTTGTTGAGAGCTTGTGTGTTGGAAAAAAATGGAAGTTGGGATAACTTTTTGCCACTTATAGAGTTTACCTATAACAATAGTTTCCGCTCTAGCATTGGAATGGCCCCTTTTGAGGCGCTGTATGGGAGAAGATGTAGGACCCCTCTGTATTGGTTTAAGACAGGTGATAACCTTGTGTTAGGACCTGAGATTGTTGAACGAACTACAGATAAAGTAAAAATCGTTCAGGTAAAGATGAGAGCATCTCAAAGTAGGAAAAAGAGTTACCATGATAAAAGAAAGAAAAACCTCAAATTTCAAGAAGGTGATCATGTATTTCTGAGAGTTACTCCAACAACTGGTGTTGGTCGGGCATTAGAAATGAGAAAGCTTACACCTCGTTTTATAGGACCGTACCAATTTCTTAAACTTGTCGGTAACGTAGCATATCAGATCGCGTTGCCTCCGTCTCTTTCTAATCTTCATAGTGTCTTTCATGTGTCTCAACTTTGCAAGTACATTTTCGATCCCTCACATGTGATTGAGTCAGACAAGGTCCAAATAAAAGAGAATCTAACTTTTGAAACCTTACCGGTACGAATTGAGGACCAAAAGACCAAAGAATTAAGCGGTAAGACGATTTCATTGGTTAAGGTTGTCTGGGGAGGTGCTACTGGTGAAAGTGCTACGTGGGAGGTCGAAAGCCAGATGCGCGATTCTTATCCATAACTGTTTTTGTCAGGTAAATTTCGAGGACGAAATTTTCTTCAACTGGGGGAGAAATGTAACACCCCAATTTCCCGTTATCTTATTTTAAATAGTATAATGATACGATACTATTTTTTTATATGAGTGTTAATATGTGCTCTAATTTCTTTCGGTGTGTCTGTTTGTTTGCTTTAGTAATCGATTTAAATTATTAATATTAACCATATTTAAATTACAAAAAAATAATTAAAATAAAATAAATAGATATGTATATAGATATAAATAAAATAATATGAGGAGTTAGCTATAATAATAATAATAATAATAATAATAATAATAATAATAATAATAATAATAATAATAATAATAATAATAATAATTGTTATAACAACCTAAGCTATTATTATGTTGTATATATATATATATATAGCCATCCAACCCAGCCGAAATATGTAGCATACGGGAGCCGCCTTCTAACTTCAGCAAATTAGGATTACAACTTTAGCCTTCTAACTTCAGCAAATTAGGATTGCAACTTCAACCTTCTAACTTCAGCAAATTAGGATTGCAACATCAAATCACAGCTTTTAGCAAATTAGAAAATCCAATTTCAATTCCAAATCACAATTCCAATTCCAATTTCAAGCTCCAATTGCAATTCCGGTTTCCAATTTCAACTCCAATCACAATTCTAATTTCAAATCCCATTTCCAATTTCAATACCAAATCACGTAAGATATGTTTCACTAATTCCTTCAATTAGCTTTAATAATGATACATATTTTGTTAGTACAATAGGATAAATAATACATATATATATAGATGAAAGTTAAGAAATTGAAAACCACAAACCCAAAATAAATTTGTATAGCCATGATTTGAGTCTTTACTTTGGAATTTTAGAAGCCTTGCCTTTGTTTCTGTCAACAAACGGATTATGCTATATATGAATTGTTATTATACAAACTTCCAGAAAATAAGTTAGTAACTAAACCATTAGATGCAAATTAATTCTTTCACCTTAATGGGTTAATCTATTTGATTATGTTATAAAAATTAAGTATAGTCAATAATAAGTAATAATTAATTATTATTTGCGTCCATGTGATATTTATATAAATATATTTATAAATCAAAACTATATATATAAATATATATATATATATATATAGACATAATATTAAGTTCTTTCTATCATACATTGTAAAATAAAATTTGATTATAGTAATATGAGTGTTTAAAGATATTGAGTATATTTTTGAATTATATTACAATACATTAATGTATTATTAGATGAATTATCAATGTATTATTAATAAATTAATTAATTACCTATCGGAGTAAGTAACTAATTCGTAATTGGTTGTTGCGTTGATTTATTCTCACTCGTGGACTGTTAGAGACCGTGGTTGGCGAAGACGTGACACATTAAATCAGCGGATCAACTTCGTTGGGAAAAATCTTCAGCTAAGGTAAGGGGTGGGATGAGGTTCAATTTTATGAGTATAAAATAACGTGAGATGAACGGGAATATTGAAATTCCCATATGTTCATTTGGGGCTTACTACGTACAGTTGAGTCCTATCGAGTAATAATATTAATTAATAAAATGTGAATGGTAATAGTGAGGATTAAAATATAATTTAGCAACTAATAGAATTGCCGTGAAATTATTTATATCAAGATTGTATGTCGTCTTATTTTATGAATATTACGTTGATTATTACTATGTGAATGATGTTTACTGGAGTATTCTTGCTATTTTAATGAAATTGTGATATTGCTTGAATATGCCACTGTTTGACATTTTATTGGTGATTGTGTATCGTGAGTAGTGTAAACCAAATATTGTAATTTTATGGTGATTGATTGATAAAGATATATAATGATGAATATTGTGAAGTCAAATTAAAACATATTGAGTTTTGATGATCGAGTAAGTCTGAGATATGTGTTGTAGATTTTGGAGTTAGGATTATTTTGTCATCATATAGGGAGGGTCTGACAAACCTAGTGATTCAGGGAAGTACAACTGAATGAGCTTGATCGTGGAGGGATAATGTCGAACTGTAAAGTAAGACTGATAGACCTTGGGGGTACACCTAGTGGGGAATTCCTAAGTGGATTAGTGGTTTATCCCCTAAGGTCGGGAGCTACCATGCAACACTAGAGTACCCCGATCGTCGCGTATATGTGTCTCGGGTTGAGTTGAGGGGATCTATGAGGACATGACCATTCATGAATTGTCCATCCACTCTTGTAGTGGCATAGTATCAAGCCTCCTAACCAAGTACTTCAGAGTAGAATGGTACCAAATGAGGAAGTGTAGAGTATAGGACATGCATAGCATTTCATCCTTGTGATTATCTTATTGTGAATGAATTGTCCATCCACTCTTGTAGTGGCATAGTATCAAGCCTCCTAACCAAGTACTTCAGAGGTACCAAATGATGAAGTGTAGAGTATAGGACATGCATAGCATTTCATCCTTGTGATTATCTTATTGTGAATGAATTTGATAAACCGTTAATATTATACACTTGACTGTTTTTGAGGTTGTGATAATTTGATTGCTTGCGTGTTATCCTCGTGTATTTTATACTATTACATAATTTCGATACTCACCCCCTCGTTGTTAGTTTTTGCCATTTGTGATGGACACAAACGAGTTGTAAGTTGCAGATGATGAATAGTACCATCGGAGAGGCGGAAGTCATCATGTCTTGGATACCTTTATTATTATGCATTGTGTTGATGTTATTTTGAGTATTTTTATTTTGGAAAGTCCCGCTCTGATAGTGACACCGGGTTGGGACTATATTTGCACTGAATTTAAAACATAAGTATGTGTTTTCAAAAAGGATTCTATTGGTTGATATTATGATTTCGATGTCATTTTGATTGATGGGAATTTTGGATTTATGGGACATGTTTATGATTATGTGATATTCTTTATCTTAATAATTAAAAAAAAAAATTATTTGGGCTTTTGGGTGTCACAACTATAGAATCTATTCCTTTGATGTTTGAATTCGTGCCTCAAGCCATCCTATGTGCTGCAAGTTGTTAGATACATTGAGGACCAGATTCATCCTCAAATTATATTAAATGATTTTATGCTTTAGGTGAAACTTGAAAGTGAAAATGAGCGAAGGTTGGATCATAAGGTAAACTTTTATCTAAGGAAGTTCGATTGTAGAAGTATGGATAAAGGAAACCTGGATTAAGGAAGTTCATATTAAAGGAAGTCCATGGCAGGAGTTACAGTGCAGGCTCTCCAAGCTTTGATTGAATCTCAAGCTATTGCACAAGCCCCTGCGCAAGCTGCTAATCAAGCTGCACAGATTGCTGCTCACGCTGTTGCTCAAGCTACAAGCTATAATGGTGACACAGGAAATGTGCAAATAAATGAATTTATGGTGATGGATTGATTCCACAAGGCTAACCCTCCATCGTTTGAAGGTCACTATAATCCTAATGGAGCTCAAAAGTTGTTGCAAGAAGTTGAGAAAATTTTCAGAGGAGTGGCATGTTCCGAAGGTCAGAAAGTGCATCTTGGTACCTTTATGTTGACGTAGGAAGCTGAACATTGGTGGGATAATACGCACCAATGTTTAGATAATGCAGGGACTGCAATTACTTGGGGTATATTCAAAAACATGTTTCTTATTAAGTATTTCCCTAAAGATATCCATAATAGAAATGAGATGGAATTTGTTAAATTGGAACAGGGGAATATGTCGGGTAGCGGAGTATGTTGCTAAGTTCGAGGAATTATCTAGGTACTATCCACTCTATGATGGAGAGGCAGGAGAAAAGCCTAAGTGCATCAAGTTTGAAATGGGACTCAGACTAGAGATCAAGAAATAGGTTGGAATGCAAGAGATCCTTTGCTTTCCTACCCTAGTGAATAAGAGTAGGATTTATGATGAGGATAGTCGTGCTGAAAAGGCACATTATAGAAATATTAGTACCATGAAGGACAAGAGACCTATGCAGCATAATAGAGGAAAACCTTACCCTTTTCCTCCTAGTCAATCTAGAAGTCGTCAGAATTATCAACAATACAGTTTTTCAGCTAGAAAAGGAGCTAGTAGTGGTAATGGAATAGGAAATGGAAACAGTCATAGTGATGGTAGTGGTAGAGGAAACCCCAATGGACGAGGAGTTAGTAACGGAAATAGTAACAATAGGAGTAAAGTCTCGAGCAACAACCATGGTAATAATGGTGATCCAACTACTCCTATCCGATGTTACAAGTGCGGTAAACAGGGTCACAGGGCATATGAATGTAGAGATGCTGGAATTACTTGTTTTAATTGTCAACAACGAGGCCACATTAGCATCCCATGCCCCTACCCAAGGAAGACTTCACAACCTTGAAACCAGAGTTCCCAAGCCAGCCGACCTAAATCCAATGGAAGAGTCTTTGCCCTTAGTGGTGTAGGAGCGTCTGAGAAAGACAACTTGATCCAAGGTACATGTCTCATAAGTGATACTCCTTTATTTATGCTATTTGATTGTGGTGCCACTCATTCCTTTGTGTCTTTTCACTGTGTTAGACGTTTAGGACTACCTATATCTCATTTACAGTATGATTTGATTGTGAATACCCCAACTAGTGATTCAATTGATACCTCTAGTGTTTGTCTTGACATTTCCATCCATGTGTGTGGAAGGGACTTTCGAGTTGACTTAGTGTGTCTACCTTTGTGTCTAGTTGATATGATTCTTGGTATGGATTGGCTATCTGCCAATTGTGTCCGCGTAGATTTTTTTTTTTTTGTAAAACCATTCAATTCATGGAGTCAGAAGAGAGGGATAAGCCTTGCAATATATCCACCAACCAAGTGAAGATGCCCAGTTATACATGATCCTTACCTCATTGGAATTTGAAGGAAGATGCCCAGTTATACATATTCCTATTGTATGTGAATTCCTTGAAGTATTCCCTGAAGATGTCATTAGTTTACCACCAGAGCGTGAGATTGAATTTAGCATTGACCTTGTACCAAGTGCTGGACCCATATCCATGGCACCGTATAGGATGTCTCCCTTAGAACTGTCTGAGCTTAAGAAGCAATTGGAAGAGCTTTAAGATAAACAATTTATAAGACCTAGTATTTCACCATGGGGTGCACCTGTATTGTTGGTTAAGAAGAAGGATGGCTCTTTGAGGTTGTGTGTGGATTATCCCCAACTTAATAAAGTGACAATCAAGAATAAGTATCCCCTACCCAAGATAGATGACTTTATGGACCAATTGAGAGGATCTTGTATGTTTAGTAAGATCGACTTGAGATCAGGTTATCATCAAATCCGAGTGAAGTCTTCTGATATCCCTAAAACCGCCTTTAGAACCCATTATGGCCATTATGAGTATTTGGTTATGCCTTTTGGTGTGACTAATGCACCAGTAGTGTTTATGGATTACATGAACCGGATTTTTCATCCTTACCTAAACTCATTTGTGGTTGTGTTTATAGATGACATAATAGTGTACTCTAGACTAAGGAAGAGCATGGCGAACATTTAAGGATAGTTTTGCAAACCCTTTAGGAGAAACATTTATTTGCTAGGTTGTCTAAGTGTGTATTTTGGTTAGAATAAGTGAGTTTCCTAGGACATGTAATCTCAAAAGGTGGAATAGCTGTTGATCCTGCCAAGGTGGAGAGTGTATTAGAATGGAAAGCACCTAAGTCAGTAACGGAGATTAGAAGTTTCCTAGGATTGGCAGGTTATTACCGTAGGTTCATAGAAGGATTCTCCAAGTTGGCCTTACCTTTAACTAAAATGATCGAAAAGGGGAATTGTTCGTACGGGATACTCATTGTGAGAATAGTTTCCAAGAGCTTAAGAAACGATTGACCTCTGCACTGATCTTAGTACTACCTAACCTAAATGAACCCTTTGTAGTATATTGTGATGCGTGTGGTTCCGAATTAGGTGGAGTACTTATGCAGAATGGGAAGGTGGTAGCATATGCTTCTAGGCAACTGAAGATTCATGAGAGGAACTACCCTACCCATGACCTAGAACTAGCAGTAGTTGTCTTTGTACTTAAGATGTGGAGACATTATTTATATGGTTCTAGATTTGAGGTTTTTAGTGACCATAAGAGCCTTAAGTATTTTTTTAATCAGAAGGAGTTGAACATGAGACAACGTAGGTGGATGGAATTTTTTAATGATTTTGATTTTGAGCTTAACTATCACCCTTGAAAGGCCAATGTAGTGGCTGATGCCTTGAGTAGGAAGACTTTGATTGTGTCCGCCTTATTGGTTAAGCATAGTGAATTGTTGGAACAGTTTAGAGACCTTAGTTTAGTTGTGAAGTAACACCAGAAAGTATTAAATTGGGAATGTTGAAGGTAACTAGTGGACTATTGGAAGAGATTGAAAAGAGTCAGAAGTTGGATTTATACCTTTTAGATAAGTTACAGTCGATTGACCAAGGGAAAGAACCCGACTTTAAAATAGGTGTGGATGGAATTCTGAGATTTAAGGAGAGAATTTGTGTTCCCGATGTAGACGAGTCAAGAAAGATGATCTTAGAGGAAGGACATAGGAGTTGTCTAAGTATTCACCTTGGAGCCACAAAGATGTACAAGGATCTCAAGAGGATATTTTGGTGGCCTAAAATGAAAAAGAACGTTGCTGAGTTTGTGTATGCTTGTTTGATCTTTCAAAAATCTAAGGTAGAAGACCAAAAACCTTCAGGCTTGATGCAACCTTTGAGTATTCCCGAATGGAAGTGGGATAGCATCTCTATGGACTTTGTTGTAGGCTTACCCCGAACTCCAAAAAGGTACGATAGTATTTGGGTTATTGTGGATAGACTAACTAAATATGCTCACTTTATTCCGATAAACATAACTTATTCTATGGAAAGGTTAGCTGAAATATTCATAAAGGAAATTGTGAAGTTGCATGGAATCCAATCAAGTATAGTCTCAGACGGAAACCCTAGGTTTACCTCTAAGTTTTGGCAAGGTTTACAAAGAGCTTAAGGTACGAACCTTAGGATGAGTTCAGCCTACCACCCACAAACAGATGGTCAGACTGAGCGTACTAATCAATCCCTAGAAGACTTGTTGAGAGGTTGTGTGTTGGAACAAAATGGAAGTTGGGATAACTTTTTGCCACTTATAGAGTTTACCTATAACAATAGTTTCCACTCTAGCATTGGAAAGGCCCCTTTTGAGGCGTTGTATGGGAGAAGATGTAGGACCCCACTGTGTTGGTTTGAGACGGGTGATAACCTTGTGTTAGGACCTGAGATTGTTCAACAAACTACAGATAAAGTAAAAATGATTCAGGAAAAGATGAGAGCATCTCAAAGTAGGCAAAAGAGTTACCATGATAAAAGAAAGAAAAACCTCAAATTTCAAGAAGGTGATCATGTATTTCTGAGAGTTACTCCAACAACTGGGGTTGGTCGGACATTAGAAATGAGAAAGCTTACACCTCGTTTTATAGGACCGTACCAAATTCTTAAACGTGTCGGTAATGTAACATATCAGATCGCGTTGCCTCCGTCTCTTTCTAATCTTCATAGTGTATTTCATGTGTCTCAATTTCGCAAGTACATTTTCGATCTCTCACACGTGATTGAATCAGATAAGATCCAAATAAAAGAGAATCTAACTTTTGAAACCTTACCGGTACGGATTGGGGACCAAAAGACCAAAAAATTAAGGGGTAAGACGATTTCATTTGTTAAGGTTGTTTGGGGAGGTGCTACTGGTGAAAGTGCTACGTGGGAGGTCGAAAGCTAGACGCGCGATTCTTATCCATAACTGTTTTCGTCAGGTAAATTTTGAGGACGAAATTTTCTTCAACTGGAGGAGAAATGTAACACCTCAATTTTCTTTGACCAAATTTAAATTACAAAAAAATAATTAAAATAAAATAAATAGATATGTATAAAGATATAAATAAAATAATACTAGGAGTTAGTTATAATAATAATAATAATAATTATAGAATTGGATAATAATAATAATAATAATAATTTCTTTCCAAAATCCTAACACTTAGATAATCATTTCTAACCATTTTGAAGTCCTAAAATCAATTTTTCTGAATAGCATATTTTTGGAATAAATTTCTTTACAAATCCTAAAATCACCAAAAATTGTTTTTCAAGCTAAATTAAATAATATTCCAAAAATTCACTACACAACTTGATCAAGACAAACACTTTTCTAAACACTTTAGCATATAACAAATGATTAGTTTCTTCAATTTTGAAAACAATCAAACAACCATAGAAATATTTTTTTTATTTATTAAAATATAAAAATGATTTCCCAACCATAAAACATATCAAAGGTTACTTTTAACCGATAAACTTTTTATAAAACTAACTTCAATCATTAAAATCATCATAAAACCATTTTTAATAAATTGAATCATAATAATATACATTTTCAATTAAAATATGATCTAGACATTAAAGAAACATTTTTTCATTGCCCAAAAATGGATTCTTGACACAAATAAACACATTTGACAAATCAAAATTATTTTTCTAGGTCAATTCCATCAAGAAAACTCTAAAAATAACAACATATTACAAAACATTAAAATTAGAAGTAGAAGTTTATATTACATTAAATTCGCAGCCACAAAGCAAATTTGGTTTCTCACACTCTAAATGTTGTTTTGAGGATCCGACCTTCAAAATCCAAGAGTCATATGTTTCGAACCGACTATAAAAAAATCATCCTCATCCATTTGTTAATAAAGGCGTAATCATGATTCTAAGATTAATGGTTAGGAGAAAGCTAGCTCGTTTTTACTCGTTTCTTTTTCTCTTATTTTTTTAGTCATAGAAACTTGCAAATAAAATTGAATAAAATTAAAGTGAGAAAAGAATAGAAATGAAATAACTTGAAAGTCCAGATTTTTGTTTTTAGTTAATTAATATTATAATCTAAAAATATTTTTTCTATGATTTTAGTTAATATTAAAAGAAAATAAATTTTTGGTCAAATGATTAATTTAATAAAATTAAGTAATATAAATTGCAAGGAGAATTTTTATGAGACCATATAAAGAAAAAAAAAGTTTCCAAAAAACATTTTGTTTTAATAACATGGATGAAACAACCAGGATTGGGTAACACCAATTATACTACCTCCTAGCTTTATTGTTCTTTGGCCCAAGATAAAACAACAACCCAAATATTTTTTATAAATTTTAATTCGTAAACTAATTTAATTGATAATTTTATATTTAAATAAATAAAGAAAGACATTATTTTTACAGTAGATAACATCAAAATGATAATTAACACAAACAAAATCAAACCAATAAATTTTACAATTTTCTAAATTAACTAATTAAGTAAAATAGACAACAAACCATAATACAATATAATAATCCAAGATCTAGTCATCAAATAATTTCTAGCCAAAAAAATTATATAGAATAATAATTTTAATTATTTAAATAAAAAGAATATTTTTTTCAATAATCAATGAAGTTAATTACTAATAAATACTTATAACATATATAAATATTTTTTAGTGTTACATAAAGATGACCTATTTAGTTTTCTTATACTATTCCAACAAAAATATCTTTATAATAAAAGGTCGGACATCCCATTCTTTGCTAATTTTTAAAAAATAT
>JBBPBT010001310.1:3307895-3330072 GCA_037974875.1 Cicer bijugum | reverse complement strand
AAAAAACAAAGAACAAAAAGAACAAATTTTTAAAAATATTCTCAATAGTGAAATTCTTTTTGAAAAATTATCTAAAGTTTGGATTCTATAATTGATGTATTTTACAAGTAGATTTTTTTTGGTTATATGAATTAACATTACAAAATGGTATACATTAGATTTGTATGTGTAGAGTGCATCATGTAGATTGATATGTGTAGAGTGCATCATGTAAATTGGTATGCGTATAGAAACTAAAAATATATTTTATCAATTTTTTTTTATTAATTATAAAATTGAAATTTTTATTTAAGATTCAATTTTTAAGATTAGAACAAAACTTCAAAATCTTTAAAATTGATGATGTGTTATGTTTTGGACCAATTTGGTGGCTTGATAGAAATTGATGGATGTATCTACAAACATGTTGAGTGGTTAGTATGAGAGGAGGCTACTATTTTGTAGATTTATGAATTAGTGTAATTCATTATCATTATCATATGTCTTATGTTTTGTGTCATGTGCATTACTTTAATGTATATAAATATACATTTTTTTTAAGTTTGATAAAATAAGAAAATAAATTGGAACTATTTTAGAAGTGTTAATTAATTGTAAAATTTCCTATCTATCAATATATATAGGTTAAGTTTTATTTCAAAATATGAGTTGAAAATAATAATTTTTACAGTGATTAACTATTTAGAAATGTGTTTTTGATGATTAAAGTACGAATGAATTTTTAGAAATCTAATAAATTTTAAAAATATCTGTGATTTATCTTAGTTGTTTTATTTAGAATTTAATTATAGAAAAATAATTTCAAGGAAAATTTGGAATTCTCAATGATATTTTTTTGGATGCTAAATGGTTAGTAATATTTTTTTTAATAATAATTTAAGTTAAGAAATCAATTTTTAGAATGATGTGTAACCTTGAAAGTTGTTTGGTAATGTGTGGTATCTTCTAGTAAATAATTATTTATCTTATCCTACTTGAAAGATCAATATATGTTTCCATTTGTTGTAACTTTTAAGTGATGATTAATTGAAAAGAAAATTTAATCGTGATCAATTTGGAGCAGTTAGACCTCTATGAGAATATAGTTCATTTTTAGAATCATCGTTTGAGTTATGAGATGAACGTAAAATCTTGGTGCTAAGTTTTGAATTATTATTTGAGTGTGTATATGATTATGTAAATATTAAATTGTTCGTGTTTCAAGTGTTCTAATTGTTGGGAGTTGGTGTATGGAGTTAGAGTAGTCGAGAGCATCTAAATGTGAAATAGTTTTATATTTTTTCAATCAAATTATTGGTTATATATTGATGTTAGTGGTCTTTCTTTTGTTGTTGTAACTAGTAATAAATTACAAATAAATTAATGTGAAGGTGTAATTAATTGAATTTTTAACTTGAAGTATGGAGTAGGAGTTGTGGCGCCGCCTTCGCACTCCTGAACCACGTTAAAGATACTTTTAATTATTTATATTAGAATTTGAATGACTGTAGTTATAGTTCCTTAAGTAGTTGACTACGTGAGTAGGAGGGACTAGCTACCCCGATGACTCATCGTCAATAAAAGAGACAACGATAACTCATTATTTTGTTAGAAGTACCTTTTAATTTTATTTTAAATAATTAAAAAAAAATATGTTCATTGCTTATATCAATTGAATGAATTTAATTATTAAATATATGTTATTAGGGAATAGTATCTCTATCATTATTTTTGCCTTGATTATATATATAATGTTTTTATAGAGTAATTGGTTGTAATTCTATTATAGTGTTATTAAGTTGTTAGATGTATTTAATATTTTACAAAGTTAATCTCTTTGTCAAGGCTAAGTTAAATTTGTTAAATGATTCGTGATATGATTTAGACTTTATTTTAAGGAGTAAAACTAGTAATATTTGATTTGAAAGAAATAGTTGAAATTAAAAACATACTTGGAATGTGTTTCGTTTAACCAAACTAAATTAACTACGTTATTATTGACAAAATCTATATGTTATATTTTATTAGTAAATTATAGTGAGTAACTCTATGGTGTTTTATTTCATAAATGAATGGTAAATGTGATAAGTATTTTATTTCATATTTGAATGATAAATGTTTTGTGTTTAATTGATTTATTTTGTCATGTTAGTCTATCATGCTATGTTAGTTGATTTTCTACATGTTGTGCTTAATTGGAGATTGAATGTCTTAAATATGGTTATAGACTAAATTTGAATCTTAAGGATGATAAGTTGGATATTAGTTCACCCACCGAAAATTTCGAGGACGAAATTCTTTAACAAGGGGAGAATTGTAACACCCCAAAATTTATAATAAACTATTTTATTAATTAAATAGAATTTTAAATAATTAATTTGATGACGAATATTATTTTAGAATATATGTTGATAAATTTCGTGGCTAATTTTCGTCATATGGATGCTTTCTACGATGTGCTAGTTTGATACATGTTATATTACATGAACGATATAAATAATACATATTATATTTTATTATTTGATATATTTAAAGAAATAATAATAGTATTTTAGTGTAATATATATTTTAAGGAAAAAGATTTTATGCGATTTTACGTGTATATACGTGTACCCAATTAATGTAATATTTTCTGTGCGCATGATTGATGTTAAGTATGTACATAGTTATATTTCAATTATTTATAACTACTTTCTATTTTAAATTTATTTAATTTATAAATAACTATCTTGAGATGTTAGAAATATTGTGATTGATTTCCTTTACTTTTATGTATAACATATGACATGATGATTTTATACATCTTTATTGTGATTTAGTAATTAACTAAACACAACAACAACCTATCGTTTTTTATACAGGTGATCGATAACTGTTCCGTAAAAGCTTCTCCGTTTTCATCCAAATTCGAGTATGTTATTTTATTCATTTAGCTCGTCAATTAAACATAATTTTCCAGATTTTTAACGACTCCAATTTCTCTCTAAAATACCCGACTTCTTCGTTTGTAGAATTCGTTATTTTGCACCGTTCTCCTTAACTGTAAGTCCGATTTGAGTGAAACCAACGCCAAAATGACCGTGTGAAAAGTGGCTATATTATCCACTGATTGGTTTTTTGATTTATGGTAATTTTTCTTTACCGAATTTCGAATTTGGTTTTTAGAGTATCTTCTCATAATTTATTTTTAACGTTTACTCATAAACTATCGAGTTAGATCGATTGAAGGACAAAGAGTCAATGAACAAAGGTTGGTTGCTCGTGGAATCGCATTCGTGTGTGAAAGCTTCAAAATAAGGTAAGGGGTGAGAGAGCGTTTGAATTCATGAGTATAATATATTGTGAGATGAACGGGAAAACCGTATTTCCCAACGATTCATCCGTGGCTTGCTACGTACGGCAGTAGCCCTTTGAGAGATAAATTGATTAATTTGAAAGATGAGAATTGTGAGATTAAAATGTGAAATAGAAATTTTTATAAGGTGTTGATTGATTTAATTTTCGATACTTGTGTGGTAGTTGATATTTGTTACTATTGTGATGTTGGATGTTGAATGAAATTATGTGTACATGTTTGCTTAGATGAAATTATGTGATGTGATAATAAAATATGGATGCATGGTTTGATATATGCTTATGTGATGATAATGATGATTTTTGATTGATGATAGTGATGTTATAAAATTGTGATGAGTTTATACGATGATAATGATTATTTATGATTAATGACATTATAAAATTGTGATGAAAATGTTGAAGTACCCCATACCTGATGAGATAGTGATGATTCTTAAATATGGTGCTCTTAATGGAGTAGTCTATGCTAACGGGGGAGAAAATAAATATGGTGAATTGTGAAGTGAAGATTATTTTGTCATCATATAGGTAGGGTCTGACAAGCCTAGTGATTTTGGGGAAGTACAACTGAATGAGCCTGATCGTGGAGGGCTACAGTCGAACTATAAAGTAAGACTGATAGACCTTGGGGGTACACCTAGTGGGGAATTCCTAAGTGGATTAGTGGGTTATTCCCTAAGGCCGGGAGCTACCGTGCAACACAAGAGTACCCCGACCGTCGCGTATATGTGTCTCGGGTTGAGTTGAGGGGATCTATGAGGACTTGTCCATTCATGAATTGTCCGTCCACTCTTGTAGTGGCATAGTATCATGGCCTCCTAACCAAGTACTTCAGAGTTAGAATGGTACCACATTGTGAAGTAGAGTCTAAGCTCATGCATAGCATTGCATTTCCTTGTGATTGTTTTGTTGTGATTGATGTGTTTCAAAGGTAATATTAATTAGATGATTTGATGCATATTATAATGAGATGATTATTTTACTTGAGTGACTTTGATGTTATAGTATGATACTATTTAATTAAATATTTTGATATATTATAAAGTGATTATGATACGGTTCTATTATGATCGTTTGCGTGTTCTTCTTACTCATATTATACTATTAACATGATTTCAAAACTCACCTCCTTCGTTGTTTGTGTTTGACTGACTGGGCCATACGTTTGCGAAATCGCAGTTATTACAGGTTAATGAGTCTTGAAGTTCAAGTTTGGGAGGAACCCCGCTCTGATAGGTGATACCAGGAATAACGGTTTTAATTTGTATTTTACTTATTTAATTTGAAGCAAATTTTATAGGAATATGATATAAATTATTATATATATTATTTAGGGTGTCACATAGCTAGTCCCTCCTACTCACGTAGTCAACTATTTAAGAAACTATAACTGCAGTCATTTAAATTCAAATATGAATAATTAAAAGTATCTTTAATGTGGTTCAGGAGTGCGGATGCGGCGCCAACTCTCCTACTCCTTACTTCCAGTTAAAAATTCAATTAATTACACATTCACAATAATTTATTTGTAATTTACTACTCGTTATAACAACAAAAGAAGGCCACTAACATCAATATATAACCAATAATTCAATTGAAGGAATATAAAACTATTTAACATTTAGATGCTCTCGACTACTCTAATTCTATACACCAATTCCCAACAATTAGGACACTTGAAACACAAACAATTTAATATTTACATAATCATATACACATTCAAATAATTAATCTAAAAAGTAGCACCAAGATTTTATGTTCATCTCATAACTCAAACGATGATTCTAAAAATGAAACATATTCTCATAGAGGTCTAACTGCTCCAAATTGATCACGATTAAATTTTCTTTTGAATTGACCATCACTTAAAAGTTACAACAAATGGAAGCATATATAGATTTTCCAAGTAGAATATAAGATAAATAATTATTTATTAGAAGATACAATAAATTACCAAATCAAATTGAATCAGTAGTGCAAAAACCACTTTGAAGGTTACACATTATTCTAAAAATTGATTTCTTGATTTAAATTATTATTAAAAAAATATCACTAATCATTTAGCACCCAAAAAAAAAAATCATTGAGAATTCCAAATTTTCCTTTAAATTATTTTTCAGTAATTGAAGTCTAAATAAAACAACTAAGATAAATCACGTTTCTAAATGCAATACAAATAAAATAAATCACAATTATTTTTAAAATCTATAAGATTTCTAACAATTTATTCATACTTTAATCATAAAAAACATATTTCTAAATAGTTAATCACTGTAAAAAATTATTATTTTCAACTTATATTTTGAAATAAAATTTAAACTATATATATAGATAGATAGGAAATTTTACAATTAATTAACACTTCTAAAATAGTTCCAAATTATTTTCTTATTTTATCAAACTTAAAAAAAATTGTATATTTATATACATTAAAGTAGGGCACATGACATAAAACATAAGACATATGATAATGATAATGAATTATACTACTTCATAAATCAACAACATAGTAGCCTCCTCTCACACTAACTACTCAACATGCTTATAGATACATCCATTAGTTTCTATCAAGTCAGAAAATTGGTCCAAAACATAACACATCATCAATTTTAAATATTTTGGAGTTTTTTTCTAATCTTAAAAATTGAGTTTCAAATAAAAATTGCAATTTCATAATTAATATAAAAATTGATAAAATAAATTTTAGTTTCTATACGCATACCAATTTACAAGATGCACTCTACATATATCAATCTACATGATGCACTCTACACATACTAATCTAATGCATACCATTTTGTTATGTTAATTCATATAACAAAAAAAAAAAAAATCTACATGTAAAATACATCAATTGTAGAATCCAAAATTTAGTTAATTTTTCAAAAAGAATTTCACTATTGAGAAATTTTTTAAAAACATTGTTTTTTTCCCTTCTTTTCCCTTCTCTTTGTCAATTAGTAGATATTTTATCATTAGTACTATTGTAAATCACTAAAGAGTTCTTGAACTCTAAAACTCTAACATCGAGTCAAACTCTAATGAGTTCATATTTGTAAATTTAAATTGCATATACCTGATTTAAAAAAAAATCCACGATATATAAATATATCGTGAAAATTTTTCAAATTTTAAATTTCAAAAACAATGACTTCATATGATAATTAGAAAATCAATCATTTCAAATAAATATCCCAACACCCTCACGATTCAATATCCACACCAGCCCCCTAAACCAAGATAACAACAACTCTTTTCAATTTTCTTAGAAACAAGACATAGTAAAACAGACTGTAAATTTTAAGGTGTTTTAAACATTAAATAAAATCAGTAGCATATAATTATTGTTATTTTATAAATCAACAAAATTTCAACTCAATTTAATTTCTTTAAAATAATCAAGAGTAATTTAAACAAAAGTTATTTTCATCATACAAAATAAGTAAACTTTAACTCTTTCAAAATGTCATTTTTAAAAAATTATAAGTTCTTACAACCTCTAATATTCAAGAATTACTATTTTTAATAATATGAATTTTATACTATCTAAATCGTGCGAACATTCTAAATTGTTTTCAAAACCAATATCTAAACTCTACTCAACTAGATAGAACCATCAACACTTTCAAGTGATTTAAAGTTAACATTCATAATTTAAAATCAATTTTTTTTAACGCAAGCCAACATAAAATAAAAATAAGAAATTTTTAGTCAAAATTAAAACTTTAAACGTAAGAGACATATTTTCTATCTAACTCATAGTTTAGAACGGAAAAACTATTTTTCTCTAAATTGAGTTTCAACAGAATAATAATAATTTGTATCTAGTAAAAGTCAATACCTGAAGTTTTAAACATATAATCCAAACGGAAGTCAATGTTTCAATCAATTAGTTATTAAATCAAACACTTTAAACAAATACATATCAAAACTAAATATTTTAAATTGATTAAGGGTGATAGTTGAACCTTAAAACAACTAAATAGTGAGGTATGACATTTTGATAACTAAGATTACGTGAATGAGATAATAACTTGAAACATATAGCTGGTCAATCAAAATTATTACTTCCAACTAGTCATATAAAACAAGAGTGTAAAAATCATAATTCGGTAAACAAGAAATAAGCAACAAGTAACTAACATAATCTTGTCAACAATTAAAATTAACTCAAATCTTAACAAGTAATTTCATGGTGTATTTACTTACTTAGGTAGGAATTTAGGATCCATCATATAATTAGAGTAAGCAAATAATAATAAGTTAATTAGTAATCTCAAAAAAAAATATGTATAATAATACCAAAGCATATAACCCTTAACACAATTATATAACGGGAAAACATCATAGTGAAAATAATTATTACACAAGAAAACACAATTCACACGACAAACATTCGTAACATAAAATCGACATTCCACCCATTCGACCAGATTGGACAGACCTGCTCTGATACCACTAATACGACACCCTAAATCCCAAAATAATATATAATAATTTATAACATATTCCTATAAAATTTGCAACGGAAAAAAAATATATATATATTTCCAAGAAAATAAAAACTTTATATTTAATTAAGGATATCACGTTTCCCAAAAATAAAAATAAAAATCCTTATCCCCGATATCACCCATTAGAGTGGGGTTCCTCCAGAACATGAACTTCAAGACTCATTAACCTGTAATAACTGCGATTTCGCAAACGCAGGGCCCAGCCCGTGATACCCTTAATCCCACAATAACAAATATAATAAGTTATATAATATTCGTAAAAAATTTGCAGCAGATAAATAAAAATATATTTCCAAGGAATTAAAAACTTTATATTTAATTTAGGATATCATGTTTCTCAAAAATAGAAATAAAAACACTTTAAATTTATTTTATCCATTAAAATAGTGCAATCTTGATAAGCTTGATTTAAGTATAATCACTTTATTTAAATCTAAAAACCTACTAGTACTTTTAAGGTTTTCATACAAAATTTCTATTCGAATTAAATAAGTAAAATACAAATTAAAACCCTTGTTCCCGATATCTCCTATCAGAGCGGAGTTCCTCCCAAACTTGAACTTCAAGACTCATTAACCTGTAATAACTGAGATTTTGCAAATGCAGGGCCCAGCCAGTCAAACACAAACAACTAAGGAGGCGAGTTTCAATATCACGATGACAGTATAATACATGTAAGAAGAACACGCAAATAATCATAGAAGGACCGTACCATTACAAAAATATTCCATCAAGAAAATATCACATTTAAAGGTCAAAATCACTCAAGAAAAAACAATAGATTTCAATGTATCATCAAATTGTCTATGAGAAATTATCACCACACACGATACATATTAATAACAACAAAACAATTACAATAAAATGCAATGCTATGCGTGAGCTTAGACTCTACTTCACAATGTGGTACCATTCTAACTCTGAAGTACTTGGTTATGTGGCTTGATACTATGCCACCATCTCGTTGGACCGACAATTCAAATTGGCCCTGTCCTCATAGATCCCCTTAACTCAACCCGAGACACACATACGTGACAGTCGAGGTAAACGTGTGTTGCATGGTAGCTCCCGACATTTGGAGTGCGACTTCCAAGTCACCTAGGAATTCCCTACCCAAATACCTCCAAGGTCTAACAATCTTGCCTTAAGGCTCGACAGCAGACCGCCACGATCAGGCTCATTCAGTTGTACTTCCCCATAATCACAAGGCTTGTCAGGCCCTACTTATGTGATGACAAAATAATATCCACTTCAAAAATTCACAATATTTATTTTCTCCCCTCGTTGGTTTATGATACTCCATTAAAACCGTCATCTCAAACACAATTTGAAATCACTATTATTTCATCAACTATGGAATTTAAGTCACTATTCTCATCACAATTTAGAATATCATTATCATTAATCATACATCATCGTCATCACATAAACTCCTCACAAATTTATAGCATCACTATCATCAATAAAACATCATCACATAAACATATCACAATTTATAACATCATAATTATTAATCATACATCATCCTCATCACATAAAAGTATCACAATAATATCAATTTCACACATTCAAAGAAATTAAATCAATCAACACCCCACAAATATTTCTATTCTATATTTTAATCTCACAATTTCCATATTTGTAAATTAATTAATTTATCCCTCAAAGGGCTATTGCCATATTTAGCGAGCCCCGAATGAATCGTTGGGAAATACGGTTTTCTCGTTCATCTCACAATATATTATACGCATGAATTCAAACGCTATCTCACCCCTTACCTTATTTTGACGCTTTCACCTATGAATACGATTCGACGCCCAAACAGTCTTTGTTCTTTGACTCATTGTCCTTCAATGGATCTAACTCGACAATCTATGGGTAAACGTCAAAAATAAATTATGAGGAGATATTATAAAAAAATAAATTCGAAAATCGGTCATGAAAATTACCGTAAATCAGAAAAACAATCAGTGGATAATATAGTCACGTTTCACATGATTGTTTTGGTATTAGTTTCACTCAAATCGGACTTACGGTGAAAGAGAACGGTGCAAAATAACGAATTCTACAAACGAAGAAGTCAGGTATTCTTTAGAGAAATTGGGGTTGTTAAAAATCTGGAAAATTATGTTTAATTGATAAGTTAAATGAATGAAATAACATGCTCAAATTTGGATGAAAATGGAGATACTTTTACGAAACAGTTATCGATCACCGGTGTCAATTTTCTATATTTTTTTTTCCGTGTGCCTAGTTCTTCTTCTCCAAGTGCCTGGTTCTTCTTCTCCAAGAGCGACTGCTCTTCAGCTTTTAAATTGTAGCCTATTTAAGGTTTTTTTGACCTTTTATATATATACATATATATTAGTTATTATTAATCTAACTCATTTAACCCCATTTTATTATTATTATTATTATTATTATTATTATGCTATAATAAAATTAATAATTGTTTAATCTCCTTTTTAATATTCCTCCAATTTTCCAATTATTACTAATAATTTATAAATTAGAGTAATTAAAATAATCAATATAAAAAACATCTTACTAATAATCCAAACTCTCACATTCCAAACAATCTCTACAATTATACTTATTTCTCAAAATACTCATATTATTATAATATCATCATATTAGAAAATAGTCAAATTTATAAAATAAAATAACATAATTTCAATATTTTATATTAATTACTAAATTATAATAAATGTATACAAAATCACAATACCGTAACAAGTATTTAAAAATAAACGTAAACAAACACAATATCAATTCTATATCAAGATAATTGTTTATAAATAAATAACTAAAAATAGAAAATAGTTATAAATAATTGAAATATAAGTATATGTATACTTAACATCAGTCAAGCGCAGATAAAAGTATTATATTAATTGGGTATACGTATATACACGTAAAATTGGATAAAATCTTTTTCTTTAAAATATATATTACACTAAAATACTATTATATTTTTTTTAAAATATATCAAATAATAAAATGTAATATGTATTATTTATATCGCTCATGTAATATAACATGTATCAAACTAGTACATCATAGAAAGCATCCATATAACAAAATTTAATCGCAAAATTTATCAACATATATTCTAAAATAACTTCAACATCAAATTAATTATTTAAAGTCCTATTTAATTAATTAAATAATTTATTATCAAATTTAGGGTGTTACAATTCTCCCCTTGTTAAAGAATTTCGTCTTGAAAATTTGCGTTAAGTGAACTAATATCTAACTTACCACCCTCAAGATTCAAACTTAATCTATAAAAATATTTAAGACATTCAATCTCCGATTAAGCACAACATGTTGAAAATCAACTAACATAGCATGATAGACTAACATGACAAAATAAATCAATTAAACACACAATATTTATCTTTCAATTATGAAATAATATACTTATCACATTTACCATTCATTTATGAAATAAAATACCCTAGAGTTACTCACTATAATTTACATATAAAACATAACATATAGATTTTGTCAATAATAACGTAGTTAATTTAGTTTGGTTAAATGAAACACATTCCAAGTATGTTGTCAATTTCAACTCTTTCTTTCAAACCAAATATTACTAGTTTTACTCCTTAAAATAAAGTCTAAATCATATCATGAAACATTTAGCAAATTTAACTTAGGTTTGACAAAGAGAGTAACTTTTTAAAATATAAAACACATCTAACAACTTTATAACACTATAACAGAATTACAATCAATTACTCTATAAAAACATATTATATATATAATCAAGGAAAAAAAATAATGTTGGATATACTATTTCCCAATAACATATATTTATTAATTAAATTCATTCAATTTGTATAAGCAATGAAGATATTTTTCAATTATTTAAAAATAAAATTAAAAGGTACTTTTAACAAAATAATGAGTTATTGTTCTCTCTTAAATTGACGATGAGTCATCAGGGTAGCTAGTCCCTCCTACTCATGTTGTCAACTACTTAAGGAACTATAACTATAGTCATTCAAATTCAAATATGGATAATTAAAAGTATCTTTAACGTGGTTCAGGAGTGCGAAGGCGGCGCCACAACTCCTACTCCTTTCTTCAAGAAAAAAATTCAATTAATTACACCATCATAATAATTTATTTGTAATTTACTAATAGTTACACCAACAAAAGAAAAGTCACTAACATCAATATATAACCAATAACTCGATTGAAGAAATATAAAACTATTTCACATTTAGATGCTCTCGACTACTCTAATTCTATACCCCGATTCCCAACTATTAGAACACTTGAAACACAAACAATTTAATATTTACCTAATCATATACACATTAAAATAATTAATCCAAAAATTAGAACCAAGATTTTACATTCATCTCCTAACTCAAACGATGATTCTAAAAATGAAAGAAATTCTCATAGAGTTCTAACTGCTTCAAATTGATCACGATTAAATTTTCTTTTGAATTAACCATCACTTATAAGTTACAACAAATGGAAGCATATATAGATTTTCCATTTAGAAGATAAGACAAATAATAATTTACTAGAAGATACAACAAATTACCAAACCAAATTGAATAAATAGTGCAAAAACCACTTTCAAGGTTACACATCATTCTAAAAATTGATTTCTTGACTTAAATTATTATTAAAAAAAATATCACTAACCATTTAGCACCCCAAAAAAAATATCATTGAGAATTCCAAATTTTCCTTTAAATTATTTTTCAATAATTAATGTCTAAATAAAACAATTAACATAAATCCCGTTTCTTAATACAATACAAATAGAATAAATCACGTATATTTTTAAAATCTATAAAATTTCTAAAAATTCATTTCTACTTTGATCATCAAAAACACATTTCTAAATAGTTAATCACTGTAAAAATTATTATTTTCAACTTATATTTTGAAATAAAATTTAAACTATATAGATGGATAGATAGATAGATAGAAAATTTTACAATTAATTAACACTTTTAAAAGAGGTTCAATTTATTTTCTTATTTTATCAAACTAAAAAAAAAATTGTATATTTATATACATTAAAGTAGTGCACATGACACCAAACATATGATAATGATTATGAATTACACTAATTCATAAATCTACAAAATAGTAGCCTCCTCTCACACTAACTACTCAACATACTTATAGATACATCCATTAGTTTCTATCAAGCCACAAAATTGGTCTAAAACATAATACATCATCAAATTTAAATATTTTGGAGTTTTGTTCTAATCTTAAAAATTGAGTTTCTAATAAAAATTGCAATTTATAATTAATAAAAGAAAATTGATAAAAGAAATTTTAGTTTCTATACGCATACCAATTTACATGATGCACTCTACATATATCAATCTACATGATGTACTCTACACATACCAATCTAATGCGTACCATTTTGTTATATTAATTCATATAACAAAAAAAATCTACTTGTAAAATACATCAATTATAGAATCCAAAATTTAGATAATTTTTCAAAAAGAATTTTTTGTTTTTTTTTCTTCGTTCTTTTCTCTTCTCTTTCTCAATTAGTAGACATTTTATCATTAGTACTATTGTAAATCACTGAAGAGTTCTTAAACTCTAAAACTCTATCCTCCAGTCAAACTCTAATGGGTTCATAATATCATAATCAGAAAATCAATCATTTCAAATAAATATCCCAACACACTCATGATTCAATATTCACACGAGCCCGCTAAACCAAGATAACAACAACTCTTTTCAATTTTCATAAAAACAAGACAAAGTAAAACATAATGTAAATTTTCAGGTGTTTTAAACATTAAATAAAATCAGTAGCATAAAATTATTGTTATTTTATAAATCAACAAAAACTCAACTCAATTTAATTTTTTTTTCTTTAAAATAATCAAGAGTAATTCAAACAAAAGTTAGTTTCATCGTACAAAATAAATAAACTTTAACTCCTTCAAAATGTCATTTCTAAAAAAAATTATAAGATCTAAAAAAAATTATAAGTTCTATCAACCTCTAATATTCAAGAATTAATATTGCTAATAACATGAATTTCATACTATTTAAATCATGACAATCATTCTAAATTGTTTTCAAAATCAATATCAAAACTCTACTCGTCTAGATACAACCATCAACACTTTCAAGTGATTTAAAGTTAACATTCACACTTTAAAATCAATTTTTTTTAACACAAACCAACATAAAATAAAAATAATAAATTTATAGTCAAAATTAAAATTTTAAGCGTAAGAGACATATTTCCTATCTAACTCAAAGTTTAGAACGAAACATCCTTTTTTCTCTAAATTGAGTTTCAACATAATAATAATTTGTATCTTGTAAAATTCAATACTTGAAGTTTTAAACATATAATCCATACGGAAATCAATGTTTCAATCAATTAGTTATTAGATCAAACACTTTAAACAAATACATATCAAAACTAAATATTTTAAATTGGTTAAGGGTGAAAGTCGAACTTTAAAACAACTAAATAATGAGGTATGACATTTGATAACTAAGATTACGTGAATGAGATTAATAACTTGAAACATACAATTGGTCAATCAAAATTATTACTTTCAACTAGTCATATAAAACAAGAGTGCAAAAATCATAGTTCGGTAGACAAGAAATAAGCAATTAACTCTAATTTTAACAAGTAATTTCGCGGTGTATTTACTCACTTAGGTAGGAATTTATTATCCACAACACAATCAGAGTAAGCAAATAATGAACAGTTAATTTGTAATCTCGAAAATATGTATAATAATACAAAAGCATATAACACTTAACACAATAATATAACGGGAAAACAATAATAGTGAAAATAATTACTACACAAGAAAACACAATTGACACGACTGACATTCGACTAACACTGAATCAATATTCGTCCCACTCGGCCTGATTGGACAAACCTGCTCTGATACCACTAATGTGACACCCTAAATCCCATAATAATATATATAATAATTTATATAATATTCCTATAAAATTTGTAGCAGATAAATAAAAATATATTTCCAAGGAATTAAAAACTTTATATTTAATTTAGGATATCACGTTTCTCAAAAATAGAAATAAAAACACTTTAAATTTATTTTATCCTTTAAAATAGTGCAATCTTGATAAGCTTGATTTAAGTATAATCACTTGATTTAATTCTAAAAACTTACTAGTACTTCTAAGGTTTTCATACAAAATTTCTATTCGAATTAAATAAGTAAAATACAAATTAAAACTCTTGTTCCCGATATCACCTATCAAAGTGGGGTTCCTCCCAAACTTGAACTTCAAGACTCATTAAACAACGAAGGAGGTGAGTTTCGAAATCATGATCACAGTATAATACAAGTAAGAAGAACACAGAAATAATCATAGTAGGACCGTATCATTACACAAATATTCCATCAAGAAAATATCACATTCAAAGGTCAAAATCACTCAAGGAAAAGCAATAGATTTCACAGTATCATCAAATTGTCTAAGAGAAATTATCACCACACATGATACATATTAATAAAAACAAAACAATTACAATAAAATGCAATGCTATGCATGAGCTTAGACTCTACTTCACAATGTGGTACCATTCAAACTCTGAAGTACTTGGTTATGAGGCTTGATACTATGCCACCATCCCGGTGGACGGACAATTCAAATTGGCTCTGTCCTCATAGATCCCCTCAACTCAACCCGAGACACAGATACGTGACAGTCGAGGTAAACGTGTATTACATGGTAGCTCCCGACATTTGGAGTGCGATCTCCAAGTCACCTAGGAATTCCCCACCCGAATACCTCCAAGGTCTAAAAATCTTGCCTTAAGGCTCGACAGCAGACCGCCACGATCAGGCTCATTCAGTTGTACTTCCCCATTATCACTAGGCTTGTCAGGCCCTAATATGATGACAAAATAATCTCCACTTCAAAAATTCACAATATTTATTTTCTCCCCTCGTAGGTTTAGGATACTCCATTAAAACCGTCATCTCAAACACAATTTGAAACCTCTATTATTTCATCAACTACAGAGTTTAATTCACTATTCTCATCACAGTTTACAATATCACTATCATTAATCATACATCATCATCATCACATAAACTCCTCACAAATTTGTAGCATCACTATCATCAATCAAACATCATCACATAAACTTATCACAATTTATAACATCACAATTATTACTCATACATCATCATCATCACATAAAATTATCACAATAATATCAATTTCACACATTCAAAGAAATTAAATCAATCAACACCCTACAAATATTTCTATCCTATATTTTAATCTCACAATTTCCATATTTGTAAATTAATTAATTTATCCCTCAAAGGGCTACTGCCATATGTAGCGAGCCCTGGATGAATCGTTTGGAAATACGGTTTTCCCGTTCATCTCACAATATATTATACTCATGAATTCAAACGCTATCTCACCCCTTACCTTATTTCGATGCTTTCACCTATGAATATGATTCGACGCCCAAACAGTCTTTGTTCTTAGACTCTTTGTCCTTCACTAGATCTAACTCGATAATTTATGGGTAAACGTCAAAAGTAAATTATGAGGTGATATTCTAAAAAACTAAATTCGAAAATCTGTCAAAGAAATTTACCATAAATCAAAAAACCAATCAGTGGATAATATAGCCATGTTTCACACGGTCGTTTTGGTGTTGGTTTCACTCCAATAGGACTTACGGTGAAGGAGAACTGTGCAAAATAATGAATTCTACAAACGAAGAAGTCGAGTATTTTAGAGAGAAATTGGGGTTGTTAAAAATCTGGAAAATTATGTTTAATTGATAAGTTAAATGAATAAAATAACATACTCAAATTTGGATGAAAACCGAGAAATTTTTATGAAACAGTTATCGATCACCGGTGTCAATTTTCTATATTTTTTTTCATGTGCCTAGTTCTTCTTCTCCAAGTGCGGCTGCTCTTCAACTTTTAAATTGTAGCCTATTTAGGTTTTATTTGACCTTTTATATATATACATATATACTAGTTATTATTAATCTAAGTCATTTAACCCCATTTTATTATTATTATTATTATTATTATTATTATTATGCTAAAATAAAATTAATAATTGTTTAATCTCCTTTTTAATATTTCTCCAATTTCCCAATTATTACTAATAATTTATAAATTAGAGTAATTAAAATAATCAATATAAAAAACATCTTACTAATAATCAAAACACTCACATTCAAAATAATATCTACAATTATACTTATTTCACAAAATACTTATATTATAATAGTGCCGTCATATTAGAAAATAGTCAAAATTATAAAATAAATAAATATAACATCAATATTTTATATTAATTACTAAATCATAATAAACGTATATAAAATCACAATACCATAACAAGTATTTAAAAATAAACGAAATCAAACACAATGTCGATTCTATATCAAGATAATTGTTTATAAAAAATAACTAAAAATATAAAATATTTATAAATAATTGAAATATAACTATATGTATACTTAATATCAATCAAGCGCACATAAAAGTATTATGTTAATTGGGTACACGTATATACACGTAAAATCGCATAAAATCTTTTTCTTTAAAATATATATTACACTAAAATACTATTATTTTTTTAAAATATATCAAATAATAAAATATAATATGTATTATTTATATCGCTCATGTAATATAACATGTATCAAACTAGTACACCGTAGAAAGCATCCATTTAACAAAATTTACTCACAAAATTTATCAACACATATTCTAAAATAACTTTAACATCAAATTAATTATTTAAAATCCCATTTAATTAATAAAATAGTTTATTATCAAATTTAGGGTGTTACACAGCCAGTCAAACACAAATAACGAAGGAGATGAGTTTCGAAATCATGATTACAATATAATACAAGTAAGAAGAACACGCAAACAATTATAATAGAATCGTATCATTTCAAAAATGTTCTATCAAGAAAATATCACATTCAAAGATCTAAACCACTCAACGAAAACCAATAGATTTTACTATAACATCAAATTGTCTAAGAAGAAATTATCACCACACACAATACATATTAATAACAACAAAACTATTACAATAAAATGCAATGCTATGCATGAGCTTAGACACTACTTCACAATGTGGTACCATTCTAACTTTGAAGTACTTGGTTAGGAGGCTTGATACTATGCCACCATCCTGGTGAATGGACAATTCAATTTGGCCCTGTCCTCATAGATCCCCTCAACTCAACCCGAGACACATATACGTGACAGTCGAGGTAAACGTGTGTTGCATGCTGTAACACCCCGGCCATTCGGCGTTACCGGCAATGTTACCTCACGAGCTTCTTGCACCCCCCTTTCCTCAAATGGGAAATCCTTGCAAGTTTTTGCCTTTCGTGGGATTCGAGCCCGATACCTAGGGGATAATTACCGCCTCATCGCAATCCCACTACCAATTGAGGCTCAATTGGTAGTGGGATTGCGATGAGGTGGTACTTATCCCCTAGGTACCGGGCTCGAATCCCACGAAAGGAAAAAACTTGCAAGGATTTCCAATTTGAGGAAAGGGGGGTGCAAGAAGCTCGTGAGGTAACATTGCTGGTAACGCCGAATGGCCGGAGTGTTACACGTGCTAGCTCTCGACATTTGGAGTGCTACCTCCAAGTCAGCTAGGAATTCCCCACCCAAATACCTCCAAGGTCTAACAATCTTGCCTTAAGGCTCGACAGCAGACCGCCACGATCAGACTCATTCAGTTGTACTTCCCCGGAATCACTAGGCTTGTCAGGCCCTAGCTACCTATATGATGACAAAATAATCTCCACTTCACAAATTCACAATATTTATTTTCTTCCCTCATTGGTATATGTTACTCCATTAAAATTGTCATCTCACAATATATCATACTCATGAATTCAAACGTTCTCTCACCCCTTACCTTACTTTGAAGCTTTCACACACGAATATAATTCCACAAGCAAAAAGCCTTTTTTCATTGACTCTTTGACCTTCAATCGATATAACTCGATAGTTTATGGGTAAACGTTCCAAATAAATTATGAGAAGAAACTCTAAAAACTATATTCGAAATAATTTCAAAGTAATATATATCTAGAAAGCATCCATACAACAAAATTTACTCACAAAATTTATCAACATATATTCTAAAATAACTTTAACATCAAATTAATTATTTAAAATCATATTTAATTCATAAAATAGTTTATTATCAAATTTAGGGTGTTACATATACAAATAAAATAAAATCACAATATATAGAGTAGTTTACTTGCATAAAAAAACCACATAAATAGAATTATGTGGTTTTGTCAAAAAGAGACGACATAAATAAATAATAAGATTTATCAACAAAATTAATACAAAGTAGATGTTAAAAAAAGTTAATAAAAATAGAAAATTGAATTTTGCATAAAATATATTAAAGTAAAATATATATTATCTTAATAATTTTTTTACTTGATATATTATTTAAATCTTAAATTTTATTAAAGGGGGGTATTCAAACTTTTAGAAAACTTTAAAGTTGATTTCTTTTTTTAGATGATTAAAAATGTTGGTTATTTGTCTATAATGCCTTGGCTTTATTTTTAGAATGATATATCACTGAGTAAACCAACAACAATAAATCATATTCCTGTTGATATTGAAGCTATTCGAAAAGGCTAAGTTTTCATTCATTCTATTCATCGTCTTTGCCGTTATTTTTTCAGGTATACAATTTTTGTTTCAAATTCTTTACACCTTTGTGTGTTGACAATTTTCATTATGTTAAATTGACAAGATTTGTTGTCTTCTAATAATATGGTTTTATTTTAACTATTACAGTTATGACTAGTGGTGCCAATGGACAACAAAAAAGATGTGTTGAATGTGACACCTTAAACCCCAAATAATTTTTTTTTATTATTAAGATAAAGGATATCACATAATCATAAACTTGTCACATAAATCCAAAATTTCCATCAAACATAATGACATCAAAATCATAATATCAAACAACAGAATCCTTTTTGAAGTACACATACTTATGTTTTAAATTCAGTACAAATATAGTCCCAACCCGATGTCACTATCAGAGGGGGAATTCCCAAAATAAACATACTCAAAATAACATCAATACATTGCATATAAATAGAGTCTCCATGACATGACGGCTTCCACCTCTCTGATGGTATTAGTCATCACTTGCAACTTACAACTCGCCTGCGGTCGTCGCAAACGCCAAACAAAAACAACGAGGGGTGAGTATTGAAATTATGTAACAGTATAAAATACACGAGGAGAACACGCAAGCAATCAAATTATCACAATCTCAAAAACAGTCAAGTGTATAATATCAACGATTTATCAAATTCATTCACAATAAGATAATCACCTTGATGAAATGCTATGCATGTCCTATACTCCATACTTCATCATTTGGTACCATTCTACTATGAAGTACTTGGTTAGGAGGCCTGATACTATGCCACTACAAATGTGGACGGACAATTCATGAATGGTCAAGTCCTCATAGATCCCCTTAACTCAACCTGAGACACATATACGCGACTGTCGGGGTACTCTTGTGTTGCACGGTAGTTCCCGACCTTAGGGAATAACCCACTAATCTACTTAGGAAATCCCCACTAGATGTACCCCCAAGGTCTATTGGTCTTACTTTACAGTTCGACTGTAGTCCTCCATGATCAGGCTCATTCAGTGGTACTTCCCCGAATCACTAAATTTGTCAGATCCTCCATATATGATGACAAAATAATCCTAACTCCAAAATCTACAACACATATCTCAAACTTACTCGATCATCACAACTCAATAAGTTTTAAATTTGACTTCACAATATTCATCATTATATATCTTTATCAGTCAATCACAATAAAATCACAATATTTTGTTTACACTACTCACAATACAGAATTCAATTTCATCAATCACATAATAAGAAATTCAATAGGTGGCACATTCTAGTAATATCACAAATTCAATCAAATGACAAAAACATTCAAGTACATATCATTCATACATTAACAATCAACATAAGATTTCATAAAATCAGACAACATGCATTCTTGATATAAATTCACGACAATACTATAGGTTGCTAAATTATATTTTAGTCATCACTATTACCATTCATATCTTATTAATTAATTATTATTACTCAATAGGGCTCAACTATACGTAGTAAGCCCCGGATGAACATTTGGGAATTTCAACATCCTCGTTCATCTCACGTTATTTTATACTCATAAAATCGAACCTCATCCCACCCTTTACCTCGACTGAAGATTTCGTCCAATGAATCTGATCTGCTAACGGTAGGCATGGCAACGGGGCGGGGCGGGTCGGATTTCGCCCCCTCCACACCCACACCCGACTAATCGGGGAAAACCCGCACCCGCCCTCGTTACATAGCGGGTGTAGAATTTAGGCACTCATCCCCGCCCGCAACAGGTCTCGGGTTTCCCCACCCGCACCCGCATGCACTCATATATATAAAATTATAAATTTAAAAATCATATTTATTATAATAAAATAATAATTATTAAACAATAATAAAATTAAAAAATATTTTATATAAAGATAAAATTATAATTTTTAATATTTTAAAAAATATTAAATATGTATATGTATATAAAAATTAAAAATTATAATAATAATACTTGTGGGCGGGTTCGGGTGCGGATGTGGGGTGGATATCATCACCCCCAAACCCGCCCCCGCCCCCGAATTTTATTGTCGGTGAAAATCCGCACCCGCACCCGCACCCAATTAAAGCGGGTTTTCCCCGCCCAAATCAAGCGGGTTTGGGTAGGTATCCGCGGGTGCGGATTTTATTGCCATCCCTAGCTAACGGGTCGTTTCTTTGTCAGTCGTCGTCTCTAATAGTCCGCGAGAGAATTATAGCCACACAACCACCAAATACAAATAAATTACTTACTATAAATAAATGAATAAATAAAGAAATAAATAAATGAGTAAGTAAATAATAAAATAAACAATAAATAAATAAATAAGTAATTGAATAAATAAATAATAAATCAATAAATAAGTAAATGAATAAATAAATACTAAAATAAATAAATAAATAAGTAAATAAATAATAAATAAATAAACAAATAAGTGAATGAATAAATAAATAAATAAATAAATAATAAAATAAATAATAAATCAACAAATAAGTAAATGAATAAATAATAAAATAATAAATAAGTAAATGAATAAATAAATAATAAATAAGTAAGTAAATAATTAAATAAATCAATAAATAAGTAATTACATTAATAAGTAAATAAA
>JBBPBT010001310.1:3274468-3299238 GCA_037974875.1 Cicer bijugum | reverse complement strand
TTTTATATTTTTGTAAATTAAATATAGTTATTATTAATGAGTTAATTCAATTACTACGACAAACTCACAAGACACACCTAAAGAAATTAGAACACATATTAACACTCATATATAAAAAAAAAAAAAATAATATTGTATCATTATACTAGTTAAATTAAGGTAATGAGAAATTGGGGTGTTACATTGAACTCATCTCTAAAAATTCATGTTTACTTGAAACATGCAGAAAGACGTGCTATTTAAAATATCCCAATAAAAATGGTTGGGGAGAGTGTGTTAGTGCAAATCCTTTTACACCATATAGTTGCATTTGCGCTTATGATTGTCAAGCCTAGAACAAAAATATGACAGTTTCTCTATATTTAATGTAAAAGCATATCAAAAAATAGTTAATAAATTTCACACATTTACAATTTATGTTTAAAAAGTGAATTTAGCACTTTGGTATCCTTTATTGCAATTAAAACCAAAACTTGACAACATTTTTTACAAATTATACCATAATTAACTTACACTATTGTTAGGTCCTAGGTTTAAACTTGGGATAAGATGTGTAACCTAATAATATTGGCATTTGCCAGTTGGACTAGGGATTAAAGGCAAAACTTGAGCGATTTATTATACTGTAATTTTAGATAAATATTTCAATTATAATGAAAGATTTTTACATTCTTTTAAAATGTGAGATGAAGACAATGACTAAAAAAAAAACAATTAACAAGCACATAGACTGTAATAACCATAACCATGTATCTAGAAAATGACAATAATTCTTATATTTATAAATTTAAGAGATAACCATTTAACTTTTCAAAAGTACAATCATTGAAATGTCATTGTAACCACATGCTATAGAGTTTGCAAAAAATCCACTGTTTTACTAAAAATTAAAATAAATTTCAACTTCAACACACATAACTATAGAATCTATTACTTTGATATCTGAGTTCATGCCTCAAGCCATCCTATCTGCTGCGAGTTGTTAGATACATTGAGGACCAGATTCATCCTCAAATTATATTAAATGATTTTAAGCTTGAGGTGAAACTTGAAAGTGAAAATCAGCCAAGGTTTGATCATAAGGAAAACTTTTATGTGAGGAAGTCTGATTGGAAAAGTATGGATAAAGAAAATCTTGATTAAGGAAGTTTAGAGGAAGTCTAACTAGAGGAAGTCTAATTGGAGGGAGTTTGGGTCAGATATAATCTATATCAAATGTAATCTAGTTAGAGGAATATAATATCATTGGAAATCTAATAAAAGGAATTCTGATTAGAGGAAATCTGGATTTGATTAGAGGGAAAATGGAAGAAATTTCCCACTTTGACCCTTGGGCAATACTTATTTATTGCTTCTGTAACACCCCGATTTTCAAAGCAAGGGTGTATATTTTTTTCAAAAGAAATTAAAATAAAACAAGGAAAAATTAATTAAAATAAAACAGAGAAATAAATAAGGAAATACCTTTGGATAAATATTTAAGTCATTACAATTTATAAGTAGCGGAAAAGTTTTTCGAAATATGAATCCAAAGTATTTACACCTCAAGAAGTGGTACATGGAACCCATCGAAAATAAATTGTCATGCTGACAATATTAGTATTGGTACAGTCTTTCAATTTAAAATAAACCCAATCCAAAAGAAGACATCTAGTCCCTATACATCAACCTAATCTGATCATTCCACAAAACTATACATCCTGAGTGATATTCACGCGTCCCGCAAGATCCTCCTAACATAGCTCCAGCCAAGTGTTTCCAACTACATCCCCATCCACAGGGTACGGATCGGTAGGATGGTCCTGGTTCTCATCTGAGGGCAAAGCCTAAATTTCCACAATAGTTGTAAAGCGTCACCAACCGAAATTAACAATTAACACATAACATTTAAGTTTTTAAATGCACAAAATAACCTTTCAACTTAGTATGCACCTTAAAAGGATTTTCCATATGCTAAAAGTTCATATAATACTTTCCAAGTAAAAATGAGATCAAATAATGTCTTAAATCAATCAAGTAATAAACAACAAACCAACCCATGGATGAATCAATCGATTATCTAATGCAAAATAAGAATTTCCACTAAGCAAATCAATTAGGAAATCGATTGCTTGAAGGTTGTTTTGAAAAATCTGAACTCTGGGCTTAAATCAATCGATTGGGAAATCAATTGAATGAATAGCTGAGCCCCTGTAACAAATCCAATCGATTTCCAAATCGATTTTGACCAAATAGCTGAGCTACTGTAATGGCCAAATCGATTGGTAAATCGATTGTTTCAATATATTTTCAAGATTCAAGAAAACAGGAGACCTACCAATCGATTTCCAAATCGATTTCTTAAATGATTTTGAAAAACATATTACAAAATCGAATGGCAAATCGATTTTGTCAAATTAGCGAAGTCCTTGTAACTCATCAAATCGATTGGGAAATCAATTTCCCTGCTTATTCTTCCAAAAATACATAAACTAACTCAATCACATTCATACACAACTCCAAATCTTAATACTTAGCAATTTCAACACAATCACTACAACATCATGAACTTCGAAATAGTTTTGCAATCAAACATGCTATCACACAATTCCAAAACATAATACTTAGCACTTATAACACAATCACTAAAACATCATGAGTTTCAAAATAGTTTTGCAATCAAACATGCTATCACACAATTCCAAAACATAACACTTAATACTTATAACATAATCACTACAACATTGTGAGCTTCGAAATAGTTTTGCAATCAAACATGCTATCACACAATTCCAAACAGAACCCTCCGCGAGAGGCGTAAATCCTAAACGTACAGTTTCACACGACCGAACCCAAGTGCAGTCTCTCATGGACAAACACAATTTACCAAGGTGTAGTCTCTCAAGGACAAACACCTGTGCAGTCTCTCATGGTCAAACACAATTTACCAGGGTGTAGTCTCTCACGGACAAACACCTGTGCAGTCTCTCACGGACAAACACAATTTACCAGGGTGTAGTCTCTCACGGACAAACACAATTTACCAGGGTGTAGCCTATCACGGACAAACACCTGTGCAGTCTCTCACGGACAAACACAATTTACCAGGGTGTAGTCTCTCACGGACAAACACCTGTGCAGTCTCTCACGGACAAACACCTATGCAGTCTCTCACAGACAAACACAATTTACTAGGGGGTAGTCCCTCACGGATAAACACCATTAAGTAAACCGAGATATTAAAAGATTCCCCATTTTTAATACTCGTTTAACTCTAATGATTTTCACAACAAACATTAAGTAAATATAGATATTAAGAGATTACCCATTCTTAATACTCATTTAACTTAAAACGATTTTCACGACAAACATTAGTAAACAGAGATATTAAGAGATTCCCCATTCTTAATACTCATTTAACTCAAAAAGATTTTCACAACAAACATTAGTAAACAGAGATATTAAGATATTCCCCATTCTTAATACTCATTTAACTCAAAACGATTTTCACAAACACACATTATGTAAACAAGACATTAAGAGATTCCCCATTCTTAATACTCATTTAACTTAAACGATTTTCACAAACACACATTAAGTGAACAAGATATTAAGAGATTCCCCATTCTTAATACTCATTTAACTTAAACGATTTTCACAAACACACATTAAGTAAACAAGATATTAAGAGATTCCACATTCTTAATACTCATTTAACTTTAATGGTTTTCAAATTCCACACAGAACATACTCAAACATATTCACATATTCAATCCCCAATTCACACCAAAACACAACAATTCATTTCTCCATAAAATCCAACCGTACACATATCATCACAACATACCACTCAAACACCTCAAATTTCATTTACTCAAAATCATACATAAATGAGTTATATTCATTTTCTACGAAACATTCATCGATATCACCAAAACCTAACTCTAAGATTTTACCCATAAAGCCTTAGATTCATTTTCCCCCAAATCAACACTTTAACCCTAACAAATTCCTTTCCACACAACCACATATAAGTCCGTAAATGCAAACTAAAATTTTGGAAGGAGCCCTTACCTTCACGTTAGCTTTAACGTGTGATTACGGTACCGCGAGTAAATCCGGTAAAATCTCCGCTCGCAACATCGCTTCCAAAGTTGGTTCCCTAGCACTATAGTGTGGTAGTGAGCAACTTTCCCTTCTATCTCTTTGCGAAACAAAGCTTAGATCTAGATGAAACATGGAGGTTTGTGTTTGACGGTTTTAAAATCCCTAACACTATTTTTCGTTGTTTTCGAATCAACGAGGAAGTATGAAGATGAGAAATCCATGTCTTCTCAACCACCAAGCCTTGGGTTCCTATTCTTGAAGCCAATGAAAGAAAAAGAAATGGAAAAGAAAGAAGGAAGAATGGCGATTTTGCGAGGAGATGGAAGCTTCCTCTGTTTCATTCACTGTTTCCTCGTTTCCTTTCCAATATATATATATATATATATATTATACTTAAAACCAAACTCAAACGAATATCTAACACCTCTTACACACCTCACTTCATTCACATCTCAATCTAATTTAATAAAAATATCTATTCTCGTTGCAACTCAATTGTTTTCAGCAACAAGTGATATTTTTAACTAAACTGTCCGGAATTACATTCTTCGTAATCTAAATAAATTATTCTTCGACAAATAATTTTAATCCAATTTCCAAAAATATAATTTTGGCATTTAACCCACTAAATACCACAAATTGGCTAAAAGTATTAGAAATTCTACACAAAATACCCTAAAATTGTATAATTTAGGATTTAAAATTAAGGGTCTTACAGGTCAGATATAATCTGATTAGAGAAATTCAACATTAGGGTAAATCTATATCAAATGTAATCTATTTAGAGGAATATAATATCATTGGAAATCTAATAAAAGGAATTCTAATTAGAGGAGATCTGGATTTTATTAGAGGGAAAATGGAAGAAATTTCCCACTTTGACCCTTGCTTCTATTCCTTCCTATTTTGATTAAAATTTATTTGTCCTAAATTAATCATGTTAGTATTTAAAAACTCTTATTTTTCTATGTTTTTAAATAAATGCGTTATTACACAACTAAAATTATCTATTTCATACTATCCAACCAACGATCTAACAATAATTTGTATGGGGAAATGCCCTTACCTTGGCTGTTTTATTTCTTAACAACAAAATCTCAATCCAAGTACATCGGTCATAGCTCCACTAAATCCACACCATCTTAAAATAATTTACCACTCACTCTTTGTTTCAAACAAACAAGTCCTACTCTTAAAAAACAAAGAATGGTTGACTGAAGGTTCCCCCAATATGATATAAAATGTAAAATATCTTAAATAGCTACACAGTTCCACAAAATAACTAAGTATTCAATAAATTTTTCGAATTTTAAAAATTTGTGTAAATTGAGTTTTTAAAAAGTCAAAACCAAAAATTATAAAAATTAAGTGATCACGCATAATAAACAGTCCATGACAACTGCTATTATTGTTCCATAAAAATTATTGTTTAACCCCACTCCAAAAATGCTTTAAAATCAGTTAATAATAAGTAATTAAAAGTAAAAATTCCAATACTTAGATTATAAAATAAAACTATGGCCTCATAAAATCAAAATTCCATAATTCAACTTTTTATAAAAAATAATATGTTATTGTTAATTAAAATGGAAAAAAAATAATAATTCTCTCATTTTCCTAGCTTTAGAAATTGTTTTGAAATAAACTACATTTCATAAAAAATTTCTTTCCAAAATCCTAACACTTAGATAATCATTTCTAACCATTTTGAAGTCATAAAATCATTTTTTCAGAATAGCATATTTTTGGAAAACATTTCTTTACAAATCCTAAAATCACCAAAATTTGTTTTTCAAGCTAAATTAAATAATATTCCTAAAATTCACTACACAACTTGATCAAGACAAACGCTTTTCTAAGCACTTTAGCATAGAACAAATGATTAGTTTCTTCAATTTTGAAAACAATCAAAGAGCCATACAAATACTTTTTCATTTATTAAAATATAAAAATGATTTCCCAACCATAAAACATATCAAAATTTACTTTAAACTGATAAACTTTTTATAAAACTAACTTCAATCATCAAAATCATCATAAAACCATTTGTAATCAATTGAAACATAATAATATACATTTTCAATTAAAATATGATTTAGACATTAAAGAAACATTTTTTCATTGCCCAAAAATTGATTCTTGACACAAATAAACACGTTTGACAAATCAAAATTATTTTTCTAGGTCAATTCCATCAAGAAAATCAAGAAAAATCTAAAAATAACAACGTTTTACTAAAGTTTAAAATTAGAAGTAGAAGTTTATACTACATCAAATTCACAGCCACAAAGCGAATATGGTTTCTGACACCATTACGCGAAAAATAGGATTTTACAGCGCTTTTTTTAAGCTATTTACAAAGCTTTTTTAAAATAAAAAAAAAGCGCTGTAGAATCGAGCGTTGTAAAAAGATACAACGCTTTTTAAAGTAAAAAAATGCTATAAAACATGTAGATATATTGCGCGCTTGTTATGCACATTTTCAGCGCTTATTGAAAAAGCGCTGTAAAAGGTGCATCGAACATATGCAATATTATGCACCTTTTATAGTGCTTATTAAAAAGAGCATTGTAAAATATTCATTATAATGCATATATTAAATGCACATTTTACAGCGCTTATTTGAAAAAGTGTTGTAACATGTGCACCCAATATATGCATTATATTGCCACATTTTACAGCGCTTATTTGAAAAAGCGCTGTAACATGTGCACCCAATATATGCATTATATTGTCATATTTAACAGCGCTTATTTTTAAAAGCACTGTAAAATATGCACTCAGTATATGTATTATATTGCACATTTTATAATACTTTTTCATATAAGCGCTGTAAAATGTTCACTTAGTATATGCATTATAATGCACATTTTACAGCGCTTGTTCAAAGAAGTGCTGTAAAAGGTGACCATTTACAGTGCTTTTTCAAAAAAGCACTGTAAAAGGTGCAATTTTTTGTTTTAAAAATGTTGTAAATTAAATTTTAAAAAACGCTTTTTGATTTTTTATGGCATTTTTTTAGAAATCACTGTCTTTTAATTTTTTTTCCAATATTATTTTCATCCAGAATCAGTTCACACAATAACAAAACATATTCAAATACATATTCAAAATTAGTTCACATAATCAATACACAAAAACATAACTATATAACTTAACTTTATATATTAATTTACACAACAACAGAACATATTCAGATACATATATAACTTAACTAAATATAGATATTTAGATATTTGTACAACAATACATATTCCTATACATATTCAAATATTGTGCCCTATTCATAGACATATAACTAACTTATCCTACACAAAACTGAACTAGCTACATATATTCAGAGCCCTTATAGCATGCTATTTCCCAGAAAATCAAATAATTTTCATTTCAAGCACATACTGACACCAGTCTTCCTTTAATTCAACTAGATCTTTCTCAAAGTTTGTTGGACTGGAATTGTCAAAGTATTGTGCAATATAAAAATTGAACATAAATAAGATAGAATCAAATACAAACATAATTTAAATATGAAAATCAAATAATAAAAATACCGGACCGTTTCTGGGATAATAGTTTGATTCCTATCAACAATCTCCTTCATGAATTGCAATACTTAGTACCCACAGTCGATGTTGTTAGTTTGTCGAGGGCACTATAAAATAAAACATATAAGTCAATAAAATATTTGTGCATTGATTGTAAAGGCATATATTTGTAAATGAAAATTTAAAGGCATATATTTCAAACCTTTATTGGAATCTATGTGATGTTATTAGACTTTTGCTTCGACACTGTAGCACCTCTTTGAGCTCGAAAAACTTGTAAAGAACTATCGAATAAATAAATCTGATTATTATAGCATTAACAAACACATTATATATATATATATATATATATGAATATTACTTACGTGTTGAACATAGTCTTTATATCGGAGTGATTGTTGTAATTGTCGTGCAAGGGATCCAAATAGTATATAACATTAGAGGTTGCATTGATTGCAAATAGCACCCAATGTGCCCTACAACAACAAAAATTTGGTTGTCAATTTTGTTTACACAACTAATAAATTAAGATCTCATAAATTAAATAAGATATTAATAAATAATATAAAATTACATACCCTAAATTATATGGTGCAAAGAACAACTTATCCTTCTCTATATTTCCTAATAACATATCTATAATGTATTTCTTTACATTCACTGGATCGAGTTTACACATCGAAAGCTTATGCAGAGTCAAGAATGAATATCTATTTGACAATCTGCGCATGCACACCAACTTCTCATACAAAAATCTTCAGTGAAAATTTCAACTTAGATTAATTACCAATAAATGCAATTAAAAGTATTTTTTTACCTAATGTACAAGCTGATGACAATAGCACTCAGCTCCTTATGGTTGAGAAGTTCGTATATGTGCTCGTTTTCAAGAAATTCTTCATACTCATCTTCGAATATAGCTTTCTTCATGGTTATGATGCGTGAATCGTCGTTGCTGCCCATATTCCTTTTTACTTGGATGTCAAGACACGTACCGTATTTTGCAAGGCATGGATGACTTATTTTAGGAGCAACAACGACTAATTTTCCCCGATCCAATTTTTTTGCTGCAACTTTGGCAGCTTTATTACCCTCCAGCTTTTGAAGTTTGCGAGCTTTATTACCCTCCAATTTTTTAGGTTTGTTGGCTTTATTTTGCTGTGTGGGTGGTTTATATGATTTAATCTGAAAAAAAGAGGTTGAATGTTAGTTTATTGAATCTGAAAAAATGACAAACCTTACGGAATAAATGTAACAAACCTTTTTGGGCAATGTAATTGACTCGTTTCTGGGAATCTTTTTATCATTCCCTTTAGGCTTTTTCAGAATCTAAATATAAATGTGAAATTAAAGTTAGGAGTGGAAAAAAATCAGCAATTAAATATACATATCAATTAAACATACATTTCAATTAATTAAATATACCTTATCAAGGGCAACAAGATGTGTGGGCCATGCTACATAACTACCAATTGCTTCGCCCAAAAAATTCATATATGCATCGTTGTCCGGTATAGACAACGGTGCATTTGGTTCCAAAGCAATAATTTGTGATACTTTGACATGGCCTGTAGGGATCGGTGTGTTGTGCAATACTTCTCCCGAAGTATTGTACATTGTTCCTTTTTCGACCTTCCGATGAGTAGGGGAGGATAAGTACAACAAGCAAAGAGTGACACCCTAAATCAATGGTTAATACATAAGTATGGTAAATACATAAGTATAGTTAATACATAAGTAATTACATAAGTAAGTAATTAATTACCTCGGGAAGACTTTTGAGACCAATGTTGCAAATCGCGTTTTCACTCTCCATTTGTATTTCACGTTGGAGCTTATCCGAGAGTTGCTTGTCTTTATTCGTCTTCACCAAGAGTGCCACTTGCTCTGATAGGAGTTTGAGCTTCTCTAATACTTCCTCATTGGATGGATTTTGGCACTTCTCTTGTAAAAAATAGCTTTTAGGAGTTACGTCAAATCCTTTCCCCCTCACGCGACCGAAATATTCTGGAACATTAAACACTTTACTGAGAATGTCCCTACAACTAGCTTTGTTGTCCTCTTGATTTTCTGAATTTTGTTCGATATTCTCCTAAAATACATGTAGGATTAAAAAGATAAGTTCAATATCATTTTTAAAATACAATATTAAAAAATAATTAAAAATATTAAAGTGATAATATGAAAGTGATAAAATACAATATTAAAATATATTAAAGTGATAATATACTTACACAAAGTTCTATTACTCTTTGAACATTTTCGTTATCAACCACTCCATCCTTATTTATACGAGCTTCATTCCACAAGATATGACGATCCAACGGTTGATCGTATTGGGTGTCCTGTCGCTATTCGTTAAGATCATAAACAAAATATTAGTTAGAAACTATAGTTTATAAGACAAATTCCCTTATTATATAAAACTAATGTTTAATTACTTGCAAGTCTTTGCTCTAGACGTGCATATCCCATACGTGATTTTTTGTATGGGTGCGTTGGATTTTTTGCCCTCTTGCGATTTGCCTTACTTATATTCTATATAAAAAAATAACAATTGTGAAAAAATTTAAAATACGCTATGAATATGACTAATCAAACACAAATGCTAATAAATTAATCACTTACCACTAACGCGGGGTCCGAACATTTTGATACAAATGCACTCCATTCTTCATTTGATATATAATGTTTATATATTCTTGGAGCTTCAGCATTCATATTTCCTTCACAAACTTTTAGATAGAAATTTGAGAGTTGAAATCTAAAACCCCGATGTATTTTCCTGGCAACTCTCAAGACGCAATTCTTTCTCACCTCATCAAGAACAAAAACAGTCTACATGCAAAATAAATATATAGTTTGAGTAAAGAGTAAAGTATTACAATGGAAAAAATTATAAAAGACAAAAGAGTGGATCAAAAAAGTTATGCCACCATTATATAACTTTAATATCATCGACAATCTTGTGAATTTAGTACAACCATTATATAATGGTTTCTCTGTATCACTCAACAAACTCTCAAACATTTTAGGACAATCCTAAAGATCTTCTTCAATGCTTTTGCAATCTCCTCAAATCGGTCCGACTCATATGTATCTGTATCGAAGTCAGTTGAAGCATATGTTGAACCATTCTCAAAATTAATGTTTCCTATTTTTTTCTCACCATGTCTTATCCAACATGTATAGCTTTGGTCAATTCCATTCTATACTAAATGTCCTTCCAATTCATCTTCTCTAACACGTTTTCCAAAACAACATTTTAAACAAGGACAAACGACTCTATTTGGATCGTTTGCATTCTTCCCTACAAACTCCTTCACTCCATTTTCATACTCTTTTGACAATCGATTGGTAGACATCCATTTTTGATCCATATTATCTGATTTATATGATGCAGTTACAAAAATAATAAGCTACTGATAATATTATACCAATATATAGTACATATATCTAATATTGGAAAATGGAAACCAAGGTCCATTATTATGTAACAATTTTAAAACAGAAAAGATTTTAAAACAGAACAGATCAACAAATTTCAAAAAGAAAAGATTTATTATGTAACAATTTATTAGTTTTCAATTATTAAAAAACTAAAGATTTTTTGACAACAACAAATTAATAAATACAATACCTGAGACAACGTATCTAATTTTTTTTAAAGGAGGAGTAGTACACGGTCGTACAATACGTAGAGGAGATGAGGGCTCCCAGAGTAGAGGTGATGAGGGTTCGTAAATTTGTTTTTACTTATTTAAAGTTAATGATTTTATAGTGCTTGTAAAATAAGCGATCTAATAGGTCCTTTAATTATGTGAAAACGCAAGGCTTTTATAGCGCATGTAACAAAAGCGTTGTAATAGGTCATTTAATTATTTGAAAGTGCATGTCTTTTACAGCGCTTGTCAAAAAAGCGCTATAAAACATTATGTGAGGGCGCTTCATTTTACAGTTGTAAAAGCGCTGTAAAAGCCTTGTAAACATTATGCGCAAACGCTATATGACCCTACAACAACGCTTTTTACACGCGCTTGTCAAAAAAGCGATGTTATATGCCCCATTATTTTTAAAATATATACAACAACGCTTGTATTTAGTAAGCGCTGTAAAAGGCGTGCTATAAAATGACATTTTTCGCGTAGTGCACTCTAAATGTTGTTTTGAGGATTTGACCTTCAAAATCTAAGACTCATATGTTTCGAACCGACTATAAAAAAATCATCCTGATCCATTTGTGAATAAAGGCGTAGCCATGATTCTAAGATTAATGGTTAGGAGAAAGTTAGCTGGTTTTTACTCGTTTCTTTTTCTCTTATTTTTTTAGTCATAGAAACTTGCAAACAAAATTGAATAAAATTAAAGTGAGAAGAGAATAGAAAAGAAATTACTTCAAATTCAAGATATTTGTTTTTATTTAATTAATATTATAATCTAATAATATTTTTTTCTACTATTTTAGTTACTATTAAAAGAAAATCAATTTTTGATCAAAGGATTAATTTAAGAAAATTAAGTGATATAAATTGCAAGGAAAAATTTTACGAGACAATAAAAAGAAAAAAAAAAGTTTCCAATAAACTTTTTTTTTACTAACATGCATGAAACAACGAGGATTGGGTAACACCAACTACCTCCTAGCTTTATTGTTCTTTGGCCCAAGATAAAACAACAACCCAAATATTTTTTATAAATTTTAATTTGTAAACTAATGTAACTGATAATTTTATATTTAAATAAATAAAGCAAGACATTACTTTTATAGCAGATAACATCAAAATGATAATTAACACAAACAAAATCAAACCAATAAATTTTATAATTTTCGAAATTAAGTAATTAAGTAAATCGACAACAAGCCATAATACAATATAATAATCCAAGATCTAGTCATCAACTAATTTCTAGCCAAAATTTTTTTATAAAATAACAATTTTAATTATTTAAATAGAAAGAATTTGATTTTAAATAATAAATCAAGATAATTACTAATAAATACTTATAAGATATATAAATATTTTTTAGTGTTACCTTAAGATGACCTATTTAGTTTTCTTATACTATTCCAACAAAAATATCTTTATAATAAAAGGTCAGACGTCCCATTCTTTGCTAAATTTTAAAATTAATAGATGAACACAATGAATTATATAATGAAAATAGTATGGAATTAATTTAAATTAAATTTTCAATATAATCGATGTGTTACAATTTTCTTTTTAGAATAAATATATTCTTCATGTTATAGCTTAGATATCTCTAGAGAAAAGAAAATATATATTATTTAATTCAATACAAAAATGAAATTTCAAAATTTTAATAGCCCTGTGTCAAAGATACAAATAAAATAAAATCACAATATATAGAGTGGTTTACTTGCATAAAAAAACCACATAAGTAGAATTATGTGGTTTTGAAATTGCTATTGATATTGAAGCTATTTGAAATGGCTAAGTTTTCCTTCTTTCTATTCATCGTCTTTGTCGTTATTTTTTCAAGTATACAATTTCTGTTTCAAATTCTTTGCATCTTTGTGTGTTGACAGTTTTCATTACGTTAAATTTACAAGATTTTGTATCCTCTAATAATATGGTTTTATTTTAACTGTTACAATTATGACTAGTGGTGCAAATGGACAACAAAAAAGATGTGTTGAACTCATATCTAAAAATTCATGTTTACTCGAAACTTGCAGAAAGATGCGTTATTTAAAATATCCGATTAAAAATGGTTGGGGACAGTGTGTTAGTGCAAACCCTTTTACACCATATAGTTGCATTTGCGCTTATGATTGTCAAGGCTAGAACAAAAATATGACAGTTTCTCTATTTTTAATGTAAAAGCATATCAAAATATACCATAATTAACTTACACTATCGTTATGTCCTAGGTTTAAACTCAGGATAAGACGTGTAACCTAATAATATCGGCATTTGCCAGTTGGACTAGGGCTTAAGGGAAAAACTTGAGAGATTTACTGTATTTTGTAATTTTAGATAAATATTTCAATTATAGTAAAAGATTATTACATTCTTTTAGAATGTGAGAGAAAGGCAATGACTAAAAAAAAAACAATTAACAAGCACATAGATTGTAATAACCATAACCATGTATCTAAAAAATGATAGTAACTCATAAATTTATAAGTTTAAGAGGCAATCATTTAACTTTTCAGAAGTACAATAATTGAAATGTCATTGTAACCCCATGGTACAGAGTGTGCAAAAAATCCATTGTTTTACTAAAAATTAAAATAAATTTCAACTTCGACACACATAACTATAGAATCTTATCCTTTGATGTATGAATTCATGCCTCAAGCCATCCTATCTGCTGCAAGTTGTTAGATACATTGGTGACCAAATTAATCCTTGAATTATATTAAATGATTTTAAGCTTGAGGTGAAACTTGAAAGTGAAAATGAGCAAAGTTTGATTATAAGGAAAACTTTTATCTGAAGAAGTCTGATTGGAGAAGTATAGATAAAGGAAACCTGGATTAAGGAAGTTCATATTAGAAAGTCTAACTAGATGAAGTATAGTTGGAGGGAGTTTGGGTCAGATATAATCTGATTAGAGAAGTTCAACATTAGGGTAATATCATTGGATATCTAATAAGAGAAATTCTAATTAGAGGAAGTCTGGATTTGATTAGAGGGAAAATGGAAGAAATTTCCCACTTTGACCCTTGGGCAATACTTATTTATTTCTTCAATCCCTTCCTATTTTTATTAAAATTTATTTGTCCTAAATTAATCATTTTAGTATTTAAAAACTCTTATTTTTCTAAATTTTTAAATAAATGCGTTATTACACAACCAAAATTATATATTTCATACTATCCAACCAACGATCTAACTATAACTTGTATGGGGAAATGCCCTTACCTTGACAGCTTTATTTCCTAACAATAAAATCTCAATGTAGGTACATCGGTCATAGCTCCACTAAATTCATACCTCCACAAAATGATTTACCACTCATTCTTTGTTTCAAACAAACTAATCCTACTCATAAATAATAATGAATGGTTTACTTAAGGTTCCCCGAACAATATATAAAACATAAAATATCTTAAATAGCTACACAGTTCCACAAAAATACTAAGTATTAAATAAATTTTTCTAATTTTTAAAAAGTCAAAACCCAAAAATATAAAAATTAAGTGATCACGCATAATAAACAGCCCATGACAACCGCTATTATTGTTCGATAAAAATTACCGTTTAACCCCTCTTCAAAAATGCTTTTAAATCAATTAAATATAAGTAATTAATATACACGAGAAGAACACGCAAGCAATCTCAAACTCGTAATCACCTGCAACTTACAAATCATTTGTGTCCATCGCAAATGCCAAACACAAAGAAGGAGGGGTGAGTATTGAAATTATGTAATAGTATAAAATACACGAGGAACACACACAAGCAATCAAATTATCATATCCTCAAAAGCAGTCAAGTGTATAATATCAATAGTTCATCAAATTCATTCACAATAAGGCAATCACAAGGATGAAATGTTATGCATGTCCTATACTCTATACTTCCTCATTTGGTACCATTCTACTCTAAAGTACTTGGTTAGGAGGCCTGATACTATGCCACTACAAGAGTGGACGGACAATTCATGAATGGCCAAGTCCTCATAAATCCCTTCAACTCAACCCGAGACACACAGACGCGACAGTCAGGGTACTCTTGTGTTGCACGATAGCTCCCGACCTTAGGGAATAACCCACTAATCCACTTAGGAATCACCCACTGGAGGTACCCCCAAGATCTATCAGTCTTACCTTACAGTTCGACTATAGCCCTCGACGATCGGGCCCATTCAGTTGTACTTCCCCGAATCACTAGGTTTGTTAGACCCTCCCTATATGATGACAAAACAGTTCTTAATCCAAAATCACAACTCAGTAAATTGCATTTTGACTTCACAACATTCATAATTATATATGTATATTAGTCAATCACAATAAAATCCAATATTTTGGTTTGCACTACTCACAATGCGTCATTCAGTCTTATCAATCACAAATAAAAAATTAAATAGGTGGCACATTCAAGTGATATCACAATTTTATTCAAGTAGCAAGAAAACTCCAATACATATCATTCACACAATAACAACAACATAATATTCATAAAATCAAACGTCATGCAATCTTGATATAAATAAATTCACGGAAATTCTATAGGTTGCTAAATTATATTATAGTCCTCACTATTACCATTCACATTTTCTTAATTAATTATTATTACTCAATAGGGCTCAACCGTACATAGTAAGCCTTGAATGAAAATTTGGAAATTTTAGTATTCCCGTTCATCTCATGTTATTTTATACTCATAAAATCGATATATATATATATATATATATATATATATATATATCTGTGTGTGTGTGTGTGTGTGTGTGTGAGACACCGAATTTAAAATCATGCAATCAAAAATCATATAAAAATTATGTTACCGAAGTCAAGTTAAAAAAATGCAGAATTAAATTGAAGCATAATCACATAGCATAAACCAGAATTATGTTATCAAAATCAAGAATCATATAAGAATATATTGAGCAAGTATGTTAATTTAAAAAAAATGCAGAGGACAATTCTTGCTACAAAACATACTTATAATTATAATAACATAAAATAATGTATACTTTTAATTAAATTAAATAAAAATCACATAGCATATATGTAATGAAATTGATAGTATTTATTTAAATTGATGCTTACGATAAATCACTTTTAATTATAGCTAAAATAAAATGAATTCTTTATATGTAAATTAACTTTAGAATATATGTCCAGGAATATAATTCAATCATCCAGGTCTGTTATTAATAAAAATTGGAATAAAGAGCGTATGCCTAGTGTTATGATGACCTGATCATACACAAGTATTACTAAAAATTGAAATAGAGGAATACATACCCAATATTACTATGAGACAGATGATTGCAAGCAACCTTGTTGACGAGTAAGGAGGAATTAGGGATGAAATATAGAAAGAAGAAGGATTTGGCATTGTTTCTTTGTTTTTCTTCTTCTGGGAATTATGTTTCTCGGGAACAGAATGTCCAGACTAACGCGGCAACCCTTAGCCAATGTTTTATCACTTATATATATATATATATATATATATATATATATATATATATATATATAATGCTAGGTATAGTTGCCCAGCCTTGTTCTCGAGAATGGGCAGTTCCACTTAGCCCATATTTCATACTAACCATTATTAATTTATTATTATTATTATTATAAATATTATTATTATTCTAAACCCGCTCTATTAACGTTAAAGGTAACAATTAGTGTAGTAACACAAATTCACTCCTTGTATTATATTATTTAAATATATATATATATATTAGTAAGTTAAATACAATTAATATTAACGATTTAAATCAATAATTAAGGAAAACACACAAGACATACATAGAAAAGTTAGAACCCAGATTAACACTCATATAATGATAGTATTGCTATTTGATAACTCTTCATCATATGCACATTTTTCTACTGTTTTAGTCTTATTTACCTTCAATCATTAGTTAAATTAAGGATTTATTTGATACATTCGGTTTATTTTTGTTCTTTGAATTTATTAATATGTTATGCTTGTATTTCAGTGGTTTAGTAGGAATTTTTCGTGATTTTACATTGCGTTTTATTTTTAAGTGCAGTGCTGAATTTTGGTGAAAAATCAACATGATATATGTGGAGTATTTCAGCCATATCTGGAGTTCTAGATGTCCGATTAGTGTCCCTCCAAGTACTAATGAAAGCTAAGATCCATATCTACAACTTTCATGAAGACACCGGGACCAAATTCCGACGCGAAAGATGCGAAAAATACAAAATACGTCAGACAGTAGATGTTGCGCGCCTGGAGCGCATTTCACCTGTTTCAGCTCTGCAAACGCGCGCCTGGAGCGCGTGACGCGCATCAACAATCATAAAAACGCTATTTTTTTTACTGTTTTAGGGATATTTTTGACTCTGGGGAAGTTGGGAGACTTGTGCTCTAGCATAGAAACTCAAAGACGGCCATTTCTAACGCCATTGAAGCAGTTTTATCAAGAATCATCCATGAATCATTCTTGTAATTCTTCTTTAATCCTTATCTTTTGTATCTCTGTCATGAGTAACTAAACCCTATTTGTTAGGGATGAGTGTAACCAGATGAAACCCTTATTTTTCTGATTTGATTTCTAGTTATATGAATGAGTTTATTGAATTGTTTTTCTCATCTCTGTGCTTAATGCTTTTTATTGCTTGATCAACATTAAAATGTTCTACGATTTGTATTCTGAAACGGAAGTGGACTTTACGAATGCTTGAGATGAGAAATTCATGAATTTGTAGTCTAGGGATAGATGCAGGTCATGAAACCAATTAAATTAGTTGCAAAGCAATAATTTACAAGAGAATTTCTATACGGTAATGCTTAATTCTAATCTTAAATCCACTTAGGAATTAGGGGTTACTTTGGAGTTAAAGGTCCTGTCACTAAGACATTAGGGCAAGAATAATAAAGAGAATTCGGTAATAATTCAATAAAGGAATTCAGTAACTAGGATCAAATTAGACACCAAGGTTGGATTCGAAGTGAAACTCATCCCTGACATTTTTCTCATTATAAAAGATCAATTTTATTATTGTTGTTAATTTCAAACATTATTTCAATCAACTTGAGAACCTTTTTGTTCAATTTTAGTAATCAAATATAATTCAATAGTAAAACGCAATCCTTGAGTTCGACACTCGGTACTACCATTTTATTATTACTTGCAACGATTCAGTACACTTGATGAAACGCTATCACTATTGATAAGTAGAATTATATGGTTTTTTCAAAAAAAATGACATAAAAAAATAATAAAATTTATCAACAAAATTAATACAAAGTAGATGTTAAAAAAAGTTAATCAAAATAGAAAATTGAATTTTGTATAAAATATATTAAAGTAAAATATATATTATCTGAATAATTTTTTTCTAGATATATTATTTTAATCTTAAATATTATTAAAGGGGGTATTCAAACTTTTAGAAAACTTTAAAGTTGACTTCTATATTAAGATGATTAAAAATGTTGGTTCTTTGTCTATAAAGCCTTGGTTTTATTTTTAGAATGATATATCACTGAGTAAAGCAACAAGAATAAATCATATTGCTATGGATATTGAAACTATTTGAAATGGCAAAGTATTCCTTCTTTCTATTCATCGTCTTTGCCGTTATTTTTTCAGGTATACACTTTCTTTGCACCTTTGAGTGATGACAGTTTTCATTATGTTAAATTGACAAGATTTTCTTTCTTCTAATAATATGGATTTAACTGTTACAGTTATGACTAGTGGTGCAAATGGACAACAAAAAAGATGTGTTGAACTCATCTCTAAAAATTCATGTTTACTCGAAACTTGTAGAAAGACGTGCTATTTAAAATATCCGAATAAAAATGGTTGGGGACAGTGTGTCAGTGCAAACCCTTTTACACCATATAGTTGTATTTGCGCTTATGATTGTCAAGCCTAGAACAAAAATATGACATTTGCTCTATATTTAATGTAAAAGCATATCAAAATATAGTTAATAAATTTCACACATTTACTATTTATGTTTAAAAAGTGAATTAAGCATTTTGGTATCCTTTATAGAAATTAAAACCAAAACTTGATAGATTTTTTATTTTATTTTAGAAAAGATGATAAATTATACAATAATTAACTTACACTATTGTTAGATCCCAAGTTTAAACTCGGGATAAGACGTCTAACCAAATAATATCGACATTCGCCAGTTGGACTAGGGCTTAAGGACAAAACTTGAGAGATTTATTATAGTGCAATTTTAGATAAATATTTCAATTATATTAAAAGATTTTTACATTCTTTTAAAATGTGAGAGAAAGACAATGATTAAAAAAACAATTAACAAGCACATAGACTGTAATAACCATAACCATGTATCTAGAAAATGATAGTAATTCATATATTTATAGATTTAAGAGACATTCATTTAAGTTTTTAGAAGTACAATCATTGAAATGTCATTGTAACCACATGGTACAGAGTTTGAAAAATATCAATTGCTTTACTAAAAAAATAAAATAATTTCAACTTCAACACACTTATCTATAGAATCTTATCCTTTGATGTCTGAATCCATTCCTCAATCCATCCTATCTGCTGCAAGTTGTTAGATACATTAAGGACCAGATTCATCGTTAAATTATATTAAATGATTTTAAGCTTGAGGTGAAACTGGAAAGTGAAAATGAGCCAAGGTTTGATCTTAAGGAAAACTTTTATCTGAGGAAGTCTGATTAGAGGAGTATGGAAAAAGGAAACCTGGATTAAGGTAGTTCATATTAGAGGAAGTCTAACTAGATGAAGTATAGTTGGAGGGAGTTTGGGTCAGATATAATCTGACTAAATAAATTCAGCATTAGCGTAAATCAAGATCAAATTTAATCTGGTTAGGAATTTAATATCAGAGGAAATCTAATAAGAGGAATTCTGATTAGAGGAAGTCTGGATTTGATTAGAGGGAAAATGTGACACCTTAAACCACAAATAATTTTTTTTTTAATTTTTCATATTTTTTAAACTATGAAATTCTTCATATAATTAAATATAAAAACTTCCAAACATATTTATTTATTATTAAGATAAGGAGCATTACATAATCATAAAAATGTCAACTAAATCCAAAGTTTGCATCAAACTTAACAACTTGAAATCACAATATCAGACAACAAAATTTTGAAGTACACATACTTATATTTCATATTAAGTGCGAATGTAGTCCCAACCCGATGTCACTATCAGAGCGGGAATCCCCAAAAAATAAAATATGTTCGAAATAACGTTAACAAAAGATACATAGTAAAAGTTTTCAACATAAGACTGTTTCCTACACTTCAAGAGTATTAGTCATCACCTGCAGCTTGTAGCTCATCTGCGTCCATCGCAAACGCCAAACATAAACAACAAAGGGTGAGTTTGGAAATTATGTCACAATATAAAATACACGAGGAGAATACGCAAGAAATTAAATTATCATAACCTCAAAAGCCGTCAAGTGTATAATATCAACAGCTCATCAAATTCATTCACAATAAGACAATCAAAAGGATGAAATGTTATGCATGTCCTATACTCTATACTTCATCATTTGGCACCATTCAACTCTGAAGTACTTGGGTAGGAGGCTTGATACTATGCCGCTACAAGAGTGGATGGATAATTCATGAATGGCTAAGTCCTTATAGATCCCCTCAACTTAACCCGAGACACATATACGCAATGGTCGGTGTACTCTTGTGTTGCACGGTAGCTCCCGACATTAGGGAATAACCCACTAATCCACTTTGGAATTCCCCACTAGAGGTACCCCCAAGGTCTATAAGTCTAACCTTACAATTCGATTGTAGCCCTCCACGATCAGGCTCATTCAGTTGCATTTCCCTGAGTCACTAGGTTTGTCAAACCCTCCCTATATGATGACAAAATTATCCTAACTCCAAAATCTACAAAACATATCTCAGACTTACTCGATCATCAACTCAATAAGTTTCAGTTTGACCTCACAATATTCATCATTATATATAGTTATATTAGTCAATCACAATAAAATTCCCATATTCGATTCACACTACTCACAATACACAGTCCAATCTCATCAATCACAAAATAAGGAATCAAATAGGTGCACTTTCAAGTAATATCATAATTTCAATCTAGTAACAAAAACACTTAAATACATATCATTCATACAATGACCATTATCATAAAGTTTCATAAAATCAATAACACGCAATCTTAATATAAATTAATTCACAACCATTCTATATGTTTCTAAATTACATTTTAGTCCTCACTACTACTATTCACATATTATTAATTAATTATTATTACTCAATAGGGCTCAACCATACATAGTAAGCCTCAAATGAACATATGGGAATTTCAGTATTTTCGTTAATCTCACATTATTTTATACTCATAAAATCGAACCTCATCTCACGCCTTACCTCGCTGAAGATTTCGACCAATGAATCTGATCTGCTAACGGTCGTTTCTTTGTCGGTAGTCGTCTCTAATAATCTGTGAGAAAATTATAGCTACACAACCACCAAATACAAATAATTACTTACTATAAATAATTGAATAATTAAATAAATAAATAATAAAATAAATAAATTATCTAAATAAATAAATTATTAAATTATCTATTATTTGTATTACAACCCAAAAATATATTTAATATGGTTAAAACATACATATTACTATAATCTGATTTAGTCCAAAATTGAATAGGATAAAAAGAACTAAATATAACGTGCATATATATCTATTATTATTATTCAATATAGTTTTGATTTTATTTTTATTTTTTTTAAAATAGGTAAACATGTATGTCATATAAAACGCATACAAACAACATTTAGCTACAGCTAATTATTGACTATACTCAATTTTATATTAACATAAATTAAACCTTAGACTCTATGTCTTATTTTGTTCTCACAACCATTATCCACACAATAAATTAGACTATATGTCTTATTTTGAAATTAATTGCTTACTTATAAGACAACTAAAATTAATCCTTCTTTTTTTTTCTCTTTCAAATTTTATGTTATTAGAAATTGAACTAGTAATAAATTTATTTTTATATTGATTAAAATAATAAAGTACTAATTCGGTTAAATTACCGAAACGTTTAGATGCGTTTGTCCTAACAAACCAATTAACTGTACTAATCCCCCCTCTTTTTTTTCGGACTAAAGTATAACAATTTGATGGTAATAGGAAAAGTGTACCTAATTGTAGAGTATAGCTATATTGTTCTAGTATTAGAAAAAATGGGCTGGTGGCAACAGAGCAAGCGGCTATCGGTAAAGAGAAAACTAATCCTCTTCTTTCTTTATGCGATTATATATATATATATATATATATATATATATATATATATATATATATCTAAGTCTAGAAGCCTAGCCACATTCATCACTAATTTTTTGAAAGGATAGTAGCATACCTAATTGTGGTTTGGAGTTGGAATTGGAATTGGAAATTAGAAGCGGGCTCCGTATGCGCTATTATTATTATTACTATTATTATTATTATTATTATTAATATTATTATTATTATTAACACTTTTCTAAACACTTTAGCATATAACAAATGATTAGTTTCTTCAATTATGAAAACAATCAAACAACCATACAAATATTTTTTCATTTATTAAAATTTAAAAATGATTTCCCAACCATAAAACATATCAATGTTTACTTTTAATCGATAAACTTCTTATAAAACTAACTTCAATCATTAAAATCATCATAAAACTATTTCTAATCAATTGAATCATAATAATATACTTTTTCAACTAAAATATGATCTAGACATTAAAGAAACATTTTTTCATTTCCCACAAATTGATTCTTGACACAAATAAACATGTTTGACAAATTAAAATTATTTATCTAGGTCAAATCCATCAAGTAAATCAAGAAAACTCTAACAATAACAACATATTACTAAAGTTTACAATTAGAGGTAGAGGTTTATATTACATCAAATTCGCAGCCACAAAGCGAATGTGGTTTCTCACACTCTAAATGTTGTTCTGAGGACCGACCTTCAAAATCCAAGACTCATATGTTTCGAACCGACTAGAAAAAATTATCCCGATCCTGTAACACCCCGGCCCTCTAGCGATATCGAGAGTTTTTGCCTTCCGTGGGATTCGAGCCCGGTACCTAGGGGATAAGTACTACCTCATCACAATCCCATTACGTGACTCTAATGTTATAGTATGATACTATTTAATTAAATATTTTGATATATCGTAAAGTGATTATGATACAGTTCTATTATGATTGTTTGCGTGTTCTTCTTACTCATATTATACTATTAACATGATTTCAAAACACACCTTCTTCGTTGTTTGTGTTTGACTGGTTGTGCCCTGCATTTGGAAAATCGCAGTTATTACAGGTTAATGAGTCTTGAAGTTCAAGTTTGGGAGGAACTCCGCTCTGATAGGTGATACCAGAAATAAGGGTTTTAATTTGTATTTTACTTATTTAATTTGAATCAAATTTTTGTATGAAAACCTTAGAAGTACTAGTAAGTTTTTAGAATTAAATCAAGTAATTATACTTAAATCAAATTTATTGAGATTAAATTGTTTTGTTTGAGTAATAAAATTTGAATTGTTGCATGTGTACTTTGAGAAACGTGATATCCTAAATTAGTTCAAAAGTTTTTATTTTCTTGAAAATATAATTTTATTTATCCGCTGCAAATTTTATAGGAATATGATATAAATTATTATATATATTATTTTGGGATTTAGGGTGTCACATTAGTGGTATCAGAGCAGGACTGTCCAATCAGGCCAAGTGGGTCGAATGTCGATTATGTGTTACGAATGTCAGTCGTGTCAATGGTGTTTTCTTGTGTAATAATTATTTTCACTATGATGTCTTCCCGTTATATAACTGTGTTAAAGGTTATGTGCTTTTGTATTATTATACATATTTTCGAGATTACTAATTAACTGTTTATTATTTGCTTACTCTGATTGTGTTATGGATCATAAATTCTTACCTAAGTGAGTAAATAAACCATGAAATTACTTGTTATGATTTGAGTTAATTTTAATTGTTGACAAGATTATGTTAGTTACTTGTTTCTTATTGCTTGTCTATTGAACTATGATTTTTGCACTCTTGTTTTATATGAATAGTTGGAAGTAATAATTTTGATTGATCAGCTGTATGTTTCAAGTTATTAATCTCATTCTGATAATCTTAGTTATCAAATGTCATACCTCACTAGTTAGTTGTTTTAAAGTTCAAATTTCACCCTGAATCAATTTAAAATATTTAACTTTGATGTGTATTTGTTTAATGTGTTTGATCTAATAACTAATTGATTAAAAACATTGATTTTCGTATGGATTATATGTTTAAAACTTCAAGTATTGACTTTTACTAGGTACAAATTATTATTATTCTATTGAAACTAAATTTAGAAAAGAAAAAAAAAGATGTTTCGTTCTAAATTTTGAGTTAGATAAGAAATATGTTTCTTACGTTTAAA